>SNQJ01S0068782.1:64031-88428 GCA_010110895.2 Picea sitchensis | reverse complement strand
AAATCACTCAAGTATTAACCCACCTAGGTTTAGTACTACCCATTCAAGTTTTATTGCATTCACAATCTTGGGATAAGAGTCAAAATACATGGATACATGGACTTTAAGCCTAGAGATTCTAGAGTGATTGATGAGGGCCCATTTAGTTGGGTTAGGGATAGCAACACTTTATCCAAATTGTCAGTAGTACTCTAGAGAAGTTGTAATGAAGAAGACTGAGATTTACTAAAAGGTAAATTTATCTTTTCTAGGTGTCACATAGTAGACCCATTGAGAATCAGGTTGTTTTGGTATGCCACAAATTTGATTAGAAACTTCAATAATTTTTTTTTCTTTTTAGAATATGATTACATAGATTAAGTAAAACTTTTGGAAGTGGAGGAGCATGCCTCCAATAAGTTGGTTTTTGTAGGAGTAGTGATCCAATGAGGAGTAGGAATCATGATAGATGTAGATGAATCTTTAGGAGATACATAGATTTGAACTTCTAAGGAGTAGGAATCGTGATCGGTGTAGGTCAATCTATAGGAAACTTCTACATACAATATTTAGAAAACATAAGAGTGAGAGACATAGAGAGAAAGAATATTTGGGGAAAAATGAACTCCTTTAGCTTTTCATTTCTTATTATATTTATATTACAAATACTTCAATTAGATGTGACTGAGTCACACATTAAGACCCATTTATTTAAGTCTTAAGCTCACCACTACATTAAGACCCATTTATTTCATAAAATAATATAAAGGTAGACATTAAGCATCTTGCTAAGGGAAAAGACCCTTTATCCTCATAGTTTAATATTGGAATGGTTAAATGGGGAGGCCCTTTTTACATGTACTTCTCAAGGATATACATTCAATCAATTCATATGTCATAAGTATCCTATATAATGGTAAGGTAGCAAAGTGATACATGTTCACATTTAGATGGTAATATAAATAAGGTAAAAATTTACATAACTAATTATTTGGCATAAGCATAAGAAAACAATAAGCATAAACATCTTTTTCAAGCATCTTTATAAAAAAAACTAACTTTATAAAAGCTAACTTTATAAGAAAAATACTAACTTTATAAGAAAAATAATAACTTTATAAAAACTAACTTTATAAGAAAAATACAAACTTTATAAAAACTTTCTTATTAACTAAACTAGAAACAACTTTAAACACAAAAATATATGCAATAAAGATTATATGTAGTATTTTACAATGGACTGGGGTCGAAACATATTACAAACAAGTTACAACCCTGACTCCCAATATCCCTGGATAATATCATACTCTAAAATATATCACTTGGAAATTGAAATTCTAAACAAAACATGTCGGCACTGTGGGACGCGTAGTTGAACAAAATTTCAATATGATGTGGAGTTTGGCATTAAATGAATTCATTAAAAAGACTCATTGTAACAATGGTTGTACGAATGTATTGAGTTGAATTGACATGGTGTATTGAGTAGAATTGACCATTCTGAATTTTTAGTGTTCAAACGCACGTTTACTGTTCAAACGTGGAATGGAGAACATACACGGAATGGAGAACATTTGCAACCATTCAGAGTTCTACTTAAACCATCCCATCTGCTATGTGAAATTTCAGTGTTTAAGAAGATGGTATTCTAGTTGATCATCCATTGGAATTGTTATAAAGTTATAGTAAGGAAGTGATTATCAATTGTGTGAGAAGGATATGGCAGTGGGCAGTGGTGGTGGTGGTTTGCGTTCTTTAGAGAAAAATCCAACTTGGGCAGTCGTAGTTGTTTGTTTGGGTTTTGTAATCATCTCCATACTTATTGAACAGGCTATTCATCATGTTGGAACTGTAAGGTTTTGCCAACATATTCTTCAATTTAATAGCTTCTATTTTGCACCGAATTTTGGCTTAATTGTATTTTGTATTCAGCACCATAGTGCACTGTTAGATTCATGCTCTATTCCCTAATCAGTAGGTCAATAATCAATGACCAATATTTTCATTATGAGCATAGGTGTAGATTCCATAAGTCATTAGAAGAAATGTAAAATGATAGTTTTCATTATTTGAATCGAAGCTCATCTTCTTTGTTACTGTATTTTATAATCACAAAGTTTTATCACAATTCTAAGTTTATGTGTTAAACATAGTAATATGTTATTCTGCATCCATAAAACATTTTTTTAAATCTATTTATTCAACAACAAATTGTGTGTTATACATTGTGTGTTAAATTGTGTGTATTTATTCAGCGACAATTTTTTTTAAATGTGTTAAACATTTCTGAGCTTGCCGCAAATTGTTGTGCAATCTGTGTACTGCGCAGTTCGTTTAGTTGGTCCAAAGAGATTGACTTGTCTGTCTTTCAGGTGTTGAGAACCTAGCCATCTATTGTTTTTAAAATGGGAAAAAAAACGGGATATGAGATGTAAGCATAAAAGTTTGTTATCCTGATTTAAATCGGATCGAAACATTGTGAGTTAAAACAATGAGACGTCAGAGTGTCACTTCGATTAGAGAAGGTAAGATATGATTCATATTCACTCTCATAAAAAAGATATGATATGATTCAAAATCTCTATGGAAAATCTCTCTGCAAGACATGACTTTCCCATGATCTCAGTGGATGATCTGCACAGCAGGCGAAGAGGATTAAACAACCCTGCAAATTAGTGTGGATGATCTTCACAGTAGACAAGGAGGATGGAACAACTTAGGTAAAATAATGTGTGTGATCTGCACAGCAGGCTCAAAAATAAAGTTTTTTAAAAGAAAATTATAGATATAAACTCTTATTTTTATTTTTTAAATAAAATTAATATATTTTCACATAAGCAGTAAACTATTATTTCTTAAGTTTTAAATTATATATTCAATTATGCCAGTGAGTAGAAGTGTGTAGTTTCATTTCATTTCATGTCTTAGAAACTAACCAACAAAATGTTCGTTCTTTGCCATCGGGCTTGAATTCCCTGCCATCTCAAGAGCCATCTTATCTCGCCCTCTCGTTCCTTAGTGGGGTCCTTGGAGTTAGGTCGTGTCTATTGGTGGGAATTCACCCTATCATTATTGCACTTTTTACCCAGTCATATATGTTAGAGAGGGGTTTCATATATTAGATATACTAGGGAATATAACTATTTATGGGACTACAATGTCTTGCGGTTCATCGGAGTAATGGAGGAACCTCATCATCACCAGAGATATATGGAATAACAGCCACCCCGGAAGAGAACCGAGGATAATGTCTGGCTAGGATAGGGATATGGAAGTCAGACGAACATATTTGAGGGTCAGAAAGATTTGAGAGGAATAAATAGAAAGCGTAACATCAGGCTTTGAGGGGAATAAATCAATTAAGGACTAGGACCTTACCTGAGCTACGCTCGTAAAACTTGAGTAAGTCGTGTACCGGGTTGGTGGCCATCGGTATTGGTTCGGTGTTTTCAACTAGTAAGTGTAAGGAGGTTCTAAATTAATAATTGTGAAAAACGGAGGCACAATTTGACACTGGGGTTTCGATTACAAAATCCAGACACAAAAACAAAATGCAGCGATAAACGCTGGGTTCGCGAGATGCGAGAAGGCCGTGGGTGTTTGGAAGTGAGACGCAATAACACAATGACCTTGTTCATACAAATTGTATGCACTTGAAAAGTTGAAAGCAGGTAGGTTTGTTGTACTTACCTATCCCCGGTGCTCATGACCTCTCCACGACCCCTGCGACCTCCGCAACCTCTCCACGACCCCTGCGACCTCCGCAATATCTCCATGACCTCTCCACGACCCCTGGGACCCCGCGACCTCCCGGCGTCCTGTTGTTGGATAAATTCGTAAGTGCGGACACAAACCGATCTCCCTAGACCCACCTAGATCTAGAAAATAATAGGACAGAATATATCGCTTTCCCTAGATCTAACTATTGAATTAAATTGGAAGTGATAATAAGAGACATACCTTGTAATCATTTCCTTAATCTTTGTTGCTCTAGATTCGCTCCAACGCTCTTGTGCAGTCAAGATCAAAACAACACAAACCAACCAAAGTGAAAGAAAATAATATATTCAATAGTTAATCTATACATATGATCAAGGAGTTATGTAATAAAGTAGATCTAACTTTATGGGAAAGAAACATATTACTGTATCATATTGAATATGAAAGAGAGATTACAACCGTTGCCTTGATGTCGTAAGGTCCCTTCCAACTGTCCTTCGTTCCCCACACACTTTTTTTTTCTCCAAGGATTTTGAAACCATAGATCTGATAGCTACTCACAATCTATCTTGACAAAGAAAATCTCAAAGCCACTCTAACCAAGCTAATAATTCCAAGCCAAAGAACAAGAACCAAGAACCCCTTCTCCATGAGAGTTCCTCTCCTTTCATAAGTTGAAAAGGATAAGGTGAGGAGGTTAGGATGATCCCATTAAATCATGAAAGTGAGTAAGATCCAAACCATTCAGATGCCACCTCACCATAGAAGCTTCTCCTTCTACAAGATTTGAGAAAACACTCGTTTTTCCCACGTGCTGGCATTCTCACACCCTAGCTATAGTGAAACCTGCGAACTATTCGCACCATGGCTATAGTGCAACCTGTGAGAATTGGTCATTCTCGCACCCTTCCTATATAGCAACCTGCGAACTTCCCTTTTTATAAGGTTTTTACATAGGAACAAGCAACTTATTTTCTCAGGAGAAGTTCTTCTCCCTTCTCTCTTTAGGAACTCAGGCCACTGTGACCCCTCTGAAGGAAACAGATAGGTTTATATCATTAACGATCATAGGGATGACGAAAACAATGTGTAACAGAGAGCCCCCCAAAGTATGAAGTTAGAACAGAGTGACAGCTGAAATACTTTGTCGAGTGTGTGTAGGGAACAAGGAACAGTCGGTCGGAAACCTGCCAACAAACAAGAAATGCAGTACAATAATATATCATCACTGAGGTAGGCATTCCCATACTTAGAATACAAATGAATCAAAGCATAAATGCCGACATGCGAAGATCCATGTCAAGTAAGATAGGTCATGGCCACCAAACATACACTGTGGATCCATGCCAATATGACTAAAATCTGAACATAGCCACCAAAAATACACTGTGGATCTATGTGTTAAAGACTCAAATTTTAACATAGCCACCAGACATACAATGTGGATCTATGCAACAATACACTGAATATACTCCAACGCAACCTGGATCTATCAGAAAAATATCTAGGGTCTTCATCTCTACCACTCTATAGTACGAATGTAACCATGTGATTACATGTGCTGAAGTCGAACATGGTAGAAACCACTTGATTACCAGTCATTAGTGTATACCGTTAACAAGTGTGAAAGAAATCACCATTAATGTCAATGACTCCCAAGGTACTTTAGTACAATCCAACGAATGTGAATTAATGAGTTGAAGTCGAACACTCGGCGGAATCTCCCGATCAGGGGTCAATTATGAAAACCCACTGTCGAAAGCGAGGAAACCTGCCATTGAGGCATGCAAGTTCCAAGGTACCAATTAGTTTCTATGTCTAATTTTTGGATAATGAGTTGAAGTCGACAGGAAAAGACTCGTCATAGGAGGGCCTTAATGTATCCCACATCAATGACACGAAAAAAGTAACAAGATTTGATGTAGATCAGAGTAACAAGTGATTCAGGACTGACTCAGGGATGGATGACACAATAGAAGGCTTAAAGACTACAGAAATGGTCGACGCAATAGAAGGCTTTCCGGGTTGAACATATTTTTGAAAATATTGATGACACGACAATTGTCTTGGAAATACTGATTCAACAACAAGGATCACAGACCAATTTGTAATCTTATAGGAGTATGATCAGGAGACAAGAGGATTTTCCAACCTAGACACAAGAAGAGTGAAAGGGTGTCATGTTCAAAAGTGACTCTTCCACATAATATAGGTTTAGATACATTTTTTTCCCAAATTTTTCCCCACCATTTTTGGCAAGTACCTCTTTATTTTTACACAAGCTTGAAGAGGATCACATATGCTTGTTGATGTAAGCTCATCCTTCGGATGAGTCCCTTGGAGTATGTTTAACGAACCCTAGGAAGGAGTGGTTCAGTCCCATTACGGGTCTGTCGATGTTTGTTTAACGAGTCCAAGGATAGAAAACTCGGGGGTTTTTCATGTTTTTAGAGTCTGAAAAACACTTAAAGAGAACTCATGTCCCATATGGGCCTTTCAATGTTTGTTTTATGAGTCCAAAGAAAGAAAACTCAAAGGTTTTTCAAGATTATAGAGTTTGGAAAAACACTTAAAAGAGAAATCTCTCAGTTCCTTTTTCGTAAGATAGTTCAGATAAGACCGAAAAAGAGATAAATTATCGCTCACTAGACGCGTACCTCAAATACTTTATCGAGCGTGAAAATAGGAAGGTCGGTCGACAATCTTTTCATGTTTAGAGAGTCTGAAAAGAGCTTAAAGAGGACTCCAGGGGGTTCCTTTTTCGTATAACCTTTACGAGTTCGAAAAAGTGATAAACGTATACTCGGTTACATTCTCATTGATTTACGAGCATGAGAAAGAACAAAGACTAAGCTCGGGATTGTTTTTATTTTTACGCAATGTAACGACCCCTTCGTTAGGTCTATGATTAGCGAAGATCAATATGAATTTTTTCTTTTTCTTTTTAACAAATAAGATATTAACAACATCACCTAATTCATACCAATGCAAAAACACATGACATCATAACTGAGGTGACACATGATCAGAATATAAACAAACTCTACAATATCATTGCGGAACGAAATTGCAAACCATAATGCCAACCAATCTCATCATATTATCACCAATAACAATAATTTTGCCGAATATAAAACTGCTTCTACTTCACCATTAAAATCATACCGTTGCCACTCGCCCGCTTCAGAGACGTCCCTCGCGCTGTGCCGCTTCCCTCGCTCCGTGCCGCTTTTGCTTGCCGACCAAAGAAAGCTTACCGGTACCTCCCAGCCAAACGCTAGGGGTACTCTTCTTCCCCCTTAGCCCCCTGAGCCGCAAAGGGGCCACACAACTGTACCAATGCTAGGGGTACTTTCTTCCCCCCTAAGCCCCTGAGCCAGGCCACACAAGCACCGTAGATAACCATGCCTCGAAATACCACTCAAGGAGATACTCACTCCTCAATAATAATACCGAGATAAACCCAACTCCTCACAAGAAATCATTCAAGCCACAATTCGGCACAGAACGCATTTACTTAACCGCTCTTCCTTCCTTTCCCTCCTCCTTTATAGAATTTTGAGATTGACCTAAATCATAAATCACACTAATTAATTTGCACGACTAACCCTCTAACAGCCTCACCGCCCAAGTGTCACACATGCCTCCTCGGTTCTCCAAAATTAATTTCTTTAATTATTAAAAGACTCAATTTCCTCACACCCCCAAAATCACTCCTTAAATTTCACTTCTCCTTAAATTACTCTTTAATCCCACCCTCTTAAATTTCTCCTTAAATTACCCCTTAATCACCCTTTAAATTTCCTCTCCTTAATTTACCCTTAATTTACTCCCCACCTTTAGTCTCCTTTATTGTATTATTTATCATTCATCTTTGTTATTTTCATTTTGAACCCAAAAGATAAATGTGGTTTTTAATCTTTCCATATATTTTAATTTCCTAGCTTTTTATTTCCAATATCTTTAATAAATTTTATTTCCTTCATCATTTAATAGCCATGGTTTTCACTTAATTTAATTCTCTCTCATATTTACTTTATCCCCTTCACTTTAATAAGACTTTAATTAACACCTGTGAGGGTTTTAGTTTACGCTCTAGGTTTATTTTGTAGAATCTTTCTTTAGGGCTTGTCAATTTAACTTAGAGATGTTTTAACTTAGGTGTTGATTTGAATAGGTGACAATTTAGTTAGGGGAGTCGCTTTAAGAATTTTATCGTGCCGCTAAGGTCTTAGGGTCATCTATGTTGTCTCATCATCCCATCCATGCGACAAGCCTCGACGCATCTTCACGCGTCTAAGGGTGCCACTCACCAAGCTTGCTCGCTGCGCGACATGCCCTTCGTGATGCACCATCGCTCCAAGGGTGCCACCGCTGATTTGCATTTCTTTCCGCCGTACGCGTTCTTCAGATGCACCACATGCTCCGGCGGCGCCACTCGACTTGACGGATTGGTAGAATGTATAACCCTCGAGTCAACACTCCGCCGTGAACTTCAGGGGAGACTAAGGGTTTCTAAGGAATAAGGCCCCCGCCTTATTGTGCCTCCCTTAGAATCATCGTGAGCCGCATCGGCCGCAAATACCACGGCATCGTGGATCCCCTAGAACTAGGTAATCGCTAACCTACATACCAATCGTGAGCTTAATGTCGCAGTCAGCTCTCACGTAATCGCGGGTCCTCTCAATCCAGGGTAACATTAACCCATGGGGCCGAGCCATACGGAGGCATTAGGCTGCGGGTGGCCGCCACACCTCTCCTTCAACCTCTATGGTAGTCGTGTTTGGCCCCTTTACTCTATATGTGATTCTGGTCGACAAGTTATCGTCAGACCGCATCATCAACCATCATGTCAGATCATGTCAACAACATATCATGAAATCAATAACATATTATCAAAACCACACAATATCACCATAAATGAAACAACTCACAGCTCCACTCCTCGACTCAATCCCGAGTCCAAGGGAGTTCCACCAATGCCTCTCCATCCTCGGTCTCAAACCCTCGTGACACTCAATGAACCGAAATAATAGCACTTGTATATAGTAATAGTAAAACATCCTCGCCATCAATCATGACGCATCATCATCAAGGTTAAGGGTTCATCATCATAAAATCCACCAGCTCTTGCAGCAAGTGTCCTCAAAGAATAAGTTTTGTCATAAGGGCCAGAGCGGGATGTTACATACACCCCTTCTTGGTCTAAACTACATTCCGAAGTTTCATAGTATAAATGCCGAAATAAATGTACTACAATATCGTAAGTACCACGATCATAAGTCTATAAAAAATGTAAACCGTTGGCGATATCATATGCGCCCCTCCTGTGTCAGCCAAAAGTGACTATAATCAACTCCCATCGACCTTGACCTCGACTCTACCATTCGCCAGGAATCACAAACGTGCTGGATCTTGAAATGCGATGTGCTCACTCGAGCTTCCCTCGCCTGATACATGCGAACCCATGTCAATCACGCGTAGGGATCAATACTAACATAATGTCTCAAATCCGTATACATGAAAACATCATGCATAATTTCAAAGTTAAGAATCGTATAGTCGATAGGTCAGCGGCCTCTTCTCTCCAATCTGGAAAGGTCCTTAACAACCTAAGAGAGAGTTTTAGTTCCCGTCCAAACTTGATCGAACTCTATATGTGGTTAAACTCCGAAGAAGACTCGAATTGCAACTACCGTCGACTCCTAAGCATCGGCTACGACTCTTCCTCGTCGCATCCCTGCTTCCTATCCTTTGTCTTATGGTTTCATTTTCATTACTTGATCGGGCTTCTCGTCCCACCGTGACCCCTATCCTCAAAGCCGATTCAACTCATATGTACCGGCCACCTGGCCCATAAAGGAGCTCAAACGACGCCATATTAATGGTTCTTTGATAGTTGTTGTTGTAATCAAAATCTACCAGTGGCATGAACTATTCCCAATGTTTTTGTCGGTCCATCACATACATGTGCAATATGTCTTCCAAGGTTTGGTTATTCGCTCATCTCTATCCGGCCCATCACCAAGTGATAATGCTAGCATTCGTAATTGAGTTGGGTCTCTGAAGGTCCTTCTTGGAAACTCATTCAAAATCGTTTGGCTGAACACCGATCCCTCGAATTGATATACTCTTCTTAGCACGCCATGCGCACTTCACAATCCACCGATGAAGACTAATATTAGGTCCGTGCCCTCGATACATCGCATTTATCAGAATAAAGTGGGCACTCTTCGCCGTAGTGTCTACCACCACAAAATTCAGTCGTGTCTCCGCCATCGTATAATCCAACAATGAAATCCATCGAATGATCTCCCATTTCGATTCTAAGGCAATGGTTGAAGTAATCCCCGCCGGTGTCTATATATGTTAGCCTTTACCTTCCACGACACTTGTATCTAGCCACAAAGTTGACTATGTCGGCCTTCATTCCCTTTCCGTAAGAACAAGGGCTTAAGGTCCGCCTCTCGAACATCCCGGTAATCCATGTAAAATGGCTCCCACCAAGACCAACAACACACTTGACTCTACGCCACCACATGGCAACCAACAAGACACCTAATTACCTATTGGGTAAACCGACCAACTGACTCAACCCACCAAGCCACTAACTGAAGACAATCAAGTACCACCTAAATAAGAAGAACAAATACCCCCCCTTACGGATGGCGCGTGACAAAAGGACTCCGACAACAAACACCCAAGTTCAACATTAAATTTAAAGGACCTCAGCTCTAACTCCTAGAAATTTATTGCGCCAGAAAACCCGTGACATTCCACCATATTGTTTATCAATAACAATAGTTTACACTAACAATGCACGAAGATAAGCGTATCAGTACATGCCTATCTACAATAATATTTTAATCAGACAAGGTTCACAAATTCAATGATATCACTCTAACATTCCAATTATTGGATAAGGCATGAACGATACAATGATGTGTTCAAACAACATATCACAAGTACCAGTTTATAAATCATTGTTCATATTCGTAAAATGTTAGTAACCTTCCACTAAAGGACAATACCCTTACCCTAAAGTGAACCTGCAAGAGTTCCACCATATTGTAACTAAAATAACAAGGTACATCACAGTTAAATTGACAACATATACATTACAAGGTTCAACAGGACAAAGTTTAACGGTAATAGCATTTAGAGATGACCTCCTATTGACGATTATCATTCCATTTCAGACATGTTACATCATAGTTTAAGACACACATATATAATATCTATGTTCACATGACAACATTTTAAGGAAAACAACAATTAAGGATAGCCGTATGATGATAGCTATCGTCTTTTGCATACATCAATAAAGGAGAAGAAGGGATATAAAGAATCGATCCCATTCATCCCTTAAGAGATATAATGATAAATAACCCATCCCATGGTTCCATATAGAGTGATGACATGAAAGAAAACAAAGGATTTATTTAATGCAAGCTTTTTCCTTCCATAAGAGGATTACCTCCCTTTAGACCAAGAGAAATTTACTTTTAATGCAATCATTACTTCCCATGATGACCAACTTTTTAATTTCAACCATTGTAATCTCCGATACCTTCTTTAATATATATATAAATATACGCATAAGTTCCTTTTAATATATATCAGTTTATAAATCCCAACAACTCGTCAGCAAGCCACGATCGCCAACCAATCTTAATCAGTAATTATGCTGTATTCAAATGGCGTTTAACTACCATTCTAATTCGCTTCACAACCAATTCCTCTTCAGCTTTAAATAAATAAATAATATTTTAATTATCTTTGCCAGTACGTGACAATATAATAAACAATTTACATTGGTTGCATAACAAATAAAGAAGCGGTCATCACCATTAAATACAACGCAACTCACTATCAGTTAACTCTCCTTCATGAAGCAAATTGTAACGAAAACCCACCTCGCTATGACAATCATTCTAGTACAAAAGTAATTTTTTTTTTTTTTTTTTTTCTAGATTCTCGAGATGGGGCAATGTGGACCCACCGACAACCCCCGGCACCCCTCCTCATCTATATCAAATTCAAGATTCCATCTATTGAAGCGGAGTCCAATGAAACCTAGAAACCAGGGCCACTATAATAAGATAAAATGCCCATCTGCCTTATACTGAAAATGGAGAGGAATGAAGCCCTTACTGCAGAGGGACTGCTGAAGTCTGCCTCTTAGGTGGAAGCTCCCTTAATTCTAGATCTAGCTGACCAATGTCTCTTTATTCAGCCAAGCTTCCATAAACTTTCCAATCAGAGTTTGTTCAGCAAGCTGAAGGCTTTCTCTTCTTGGCTCTCCGAGTGGGAATTTCCAGCTTTGGAATTTCTTCTATCACACATTTTGTAGCCTTGGACTGCTGCCTGGAGCTAATGGAAGTGGCAGTGGATGGGCCTCTGAATGATTCCACTACCATATCCATCACTGGGGTTGCATTGATCATTGTGATCCCTTGTTGACTCTTCTTGCATATTTCAAGCAGCCACCCTCGCAGCCTTGTTGCTAGGGATGCTTTCTGGCAAACAGAACTGGGCTGAGCATGAGTGCGTGTGGAATTCTACTATTTCTGGGAAGGACAAAGAAACCAAAGTGGCAAGGGTAAAATAAAAACCCTAGCAGAGATTAGAGATGCTCCTCCAAAGCCTCATCTGTCTGTTAACAAATTGGAATATCTTCATTTAATGTTACTACTCATTAACAAAAGGATTAAGCTTCATTTATTTGTCACTAAAGAGAAAAGAGATCTTGAGGAAATCAATTTTCATCTGAGGTTCTGTGTACCTTTCTTATGTTTGATGACCACTGTAAATTCTTGCAAGAAGGCAAACCAGTTGAAATGACGTAAATGTTGCACCTTGGAGTGGATTTGAAGGAATTGCAAAGGCTTAAGATCTAAATGTATAATTGTCTCTTTTCCCAATAGTTAATGTTGATAATGCTTCACTGCTTGGACTAGGCATACAACTCTTTGTCACCCATTGGCTAATTTGTCACTGCACCAATTAAAGTTTCCGAGTGGTAGGTTATCCATCTCCCTTGCTGTAACAATACTGCAACCATTGTTCTTCAATTTCAAAAGGTAATCGAAAGTTTGGTAGACCTAGAACCTGTGCATTGCAAAATTCTCTGCTTGAAGGATTCAAATGTCCCAGAGCAATGGTCCACTGAAATGCTCTTCCTTTACTAAAGCATCAAAAGTCATTTCTACTTCAGAGAAGTGGGCCACAAACTTTCTAAGATGATTTTCTCATCCCACAAAACCTTTTAGCTTAAGGTTCTTGTGGCCTAGCCTATTTAGAATGGATTTGACTTTTTCTGGGTCTATGCAACAGCTTCAATTTTGTTAATTTTCAGACCATTGTAAGCAGATTCTGCACTCAAAGTAATTTTAAAACCCTAGGAAATTTTAAATCTTGAAACCTATCAAAACAACAATCTTCGAATACTAGAATCTACAAACACAATACTGCAGAAAATAATAACAGAAAATACACAGAAAAACAAAGCTCTCAAATCAAGAGATCGTTTATTCGATCAGGTAAAATAGTAAACTATTATGCTATACCTCAAAATCTCCATCTCACTAACAATTTCAACGGTACACCCTGACACTCTTATATAGAGTAAGAGATTGCTAGTGTTTACAAAAGTCTTTCCTAATCTCTGTAAAGCACCGTAGGTAGGAGACCCTAACTCTGATCCTAATCTAGCCTATACAGTGTGAATCGGCCTCAAGATGATTGACTGTCCTCGAATTAGAGTGCTCCACTAGGAGTTCATTGCATGCAGATTGGCAATTTTAAGTTCTGTTAAGGCATACAGGTTGTTAAGCATGTCACGGATTCTAGCCTTGACTAAACTTGCGTAAAGGTTGTGCGCTTCACTGGTTGTCCTTAGAGTTTATAGTGGCAGCCACATGCTAGTATGAGATGAGTACGAGATTGGTGCAGCTACAATCTCTTTCTTTACGTTACAATAACCTATATATTATGATAACAATCAATTCCATAACCGGATTCTACCTTTATAATTACAAAAACTTTTGTTAAATACTAAATATTGAGTAATGTCAAATTTTGTTAAACATCTGATTATATTGAAGTGCATGTACAGTTTCAAATTTTGTATGTGCCTTCTATGCATTCTGTTCTGGGATTTAAATTCAACATGCACTGTAAATTTTACCTATTCCTTTCAATAATGCTTTTAATCATATAAGTAATCGGCAGATGGCCGGCCAATCGCCCAAAGAACAGATGCGGTAATCCTGAGGAACGGAAGCAGTTCACGAGCTGCTGTAACTGCCAAGTGGGGAGACAATGGTCTATACTCCAAATATAAGGTTCAAGCTAGAGACTTGCGGGTTGTATCGCTGCTTCTTATTCCTCTGCGTTAACTTTCTTTTGCACAAGTAAAAAAATGATTTGGTAAACAACTACTCATCTCACCTTATAACGAATTCCCTTAAAGATTCTACATTTATAATGCAAAGACCGGTATATTAAAACATTAAATTAGTGAAATGACATCGCCTTCACGTGGTAGTCTGTCAATGACAGTTCTAGAGTAATCTCAGCGTGAGGATAGGCGGCCAATCCGGTTTGCCCAGCAAGTATGGGAATCGACAACCACTAAAAATATAAACCTGATGACTGTGAAAAAATAAATGTAGACGAAGGGACTCCTGTCCGTCTTTCACTACCAGCCATCGAAACATTAAAGGCGAACGTGGGCAGTGAGTGCGCAGAGGCAAAAAGGAAGGAAACAACTTCAGACAATTCGCCGTCGGTGGGGTAGAACCAGCGACCACATGGATGACAGCCACGCGCTCCTCCAGCTTAGCTAAGAAGGTTGGGCGATAATCATAAAACAAACTCCCAAAATCGGCCCCTCACAAAAACGAAAACCCTAAAATATATAAGTAACGCAGACGCATAAATCTAAACGCCCAAAACTTCAATAATGTAAATCGAGAAACATAGAACGCCCATCAAATTAAAACGAAATGCAATGGAATTCGGTTCGCATGCAGATTGCAATTGATTGAATTTTCCATCAAACGCGGATACACCAGATTTGCATTACACCAGATTTGCATTTAATTGGGATGGCGTTCAATTAGATTGGATTTACCAGTAGCACGCAGAACCCAATAACAGTATGCAAATGCACCCCAACAGTGGCAAAAATACGCTCGCAACAAGGTAAAACATCCCCTATACCAGAAAGAAATGCCCAAAATATAGTATATAAATTCACCCCAACCAGTGAAAAAATGCCCACGGTATAAACAAAAACGACCCATGTACGATTGACACACTGTGTGTAAATAGAACGCCCAAAACCAGAATGGCTCACGGAATCTAATGGAAACGCCCAACATGAGAACGCCGCCACTGGAAGGAGATCGCCAACCCCGCATTACATAGGTAATATCAGCCATCACTTTCAAAGGAAGCCATTAAAACAGAGACTCATCGAACTTCCAAAGGCAGAATGCCCAATGAAGACCATGTATGCAGAGAGATAAATCAAGTCGCAGAGAAATCAAAACGCAGGAAAGCATTAAAAAACGCATACCATTTAAAACCTATAAACGCAGGATGAACGCCAAATATATCAAGTAAAACTAGACGCAGAAGCAAATAAACACGCATTTAAACATACCCCATAGTCGGGCTAATAACGCATCATTAATATCACAACGCCAATTGTAACGCTTCAACAACATACGCATTAATGGATTGGTAAAGAACCATGACTATAACTACCATGCCAACGACATTTGTCCACAAAGGAAAACGAATTGCCGTAACCAATCGTGAGAAACAAAATTTCCAATGACAATAAAACACGTATCAAGCCCGTATTAAAACTCGCTGTCATCTCACGGTGGTTCCTTCTAACCAATATTACTGCGCACGGACACAATCTACTCAATCAACAACGTTATAATAAAACCCACTCATGTCAACGAAAGACGTAACCCTAAGTCGGGTCGAACTCTACCGATACCATATGTAACAACCCTTCAAGTAGGGTCTATGATTAGCGAAGATCAATAGGAATTTTTTTTTTTCTTTTAACAAATAAGAGATTAACAACATCACCTAATTCATACCAATGTAAAACACATGACATCATAACTAAGGTGACACATGATCAATATAAACAAACTCTACAATATCATCATTGCGGAACTTAAATTGCAAAACCATAATGCCAACCAATCTCACCATATTATCACCAATAACAATAATTTTGCCGAATATAAACTGCTTTTTACTTCACCATTAAATCATACCGCTACATCAGCTCGCCAGATCGCCCTCTCTCGCTGGGCCAGCCTCGGCCTGCGTCGCTTTTGCTTGCCGATCAAAGAAAGCTTACCGGCATCTCCCAACAACGCTTGGTACTTTTCTTTCCCCTTAGCCCCTCGAAATGCTAGGGGCCAATAAGCACCAGATAAACTAGCTGGCCTCAGCTTCACGGTGTGGAGCTACCACTCCACAATAATACCGAGATAAACCTAACTCCTCACAAGAAATCAATCAAGCCACAACTGCACAGAACGTTATCGCCAACCGCTCCTTTCTTCCTTCCTTCCTTTATAGAATTTTGAGACTCCACCTAATTAATAAATCATTAATTAATTAATTTTTTAATGACTAACCTCTAATGTACTACCGGCCCAAGTGTCACACATGCCTCGTTCTCCAAAAATTAATTTCTTTAATTATTAAAAGACTCAATTCCTCTCACCCCCAAAATCGCCCTTAAATTAATACTCCACCGGCTCCTTAATCACTCTTTAAATTCCTCCTTAAATTACTCCCCTTAATCAATTCTTTTAAATTTCTCCTTAATTCTATTCTTAATTTACTCCTCAACTTTTAACTTCTTTTATTCCCATTATTTAATTCTCTTGTTATTTTTTATTTTGAACCCAAAAAAGATATAAATGTGGTTTTTAATCTTTCCATATATTTTAATTTCCTAGGCCTTTATAATTCCACATTTTTAATAAATTTTATTTTCCTTCATCATTTAATAGCCATGGTTTCCACTTAATTTAATCTTCATTTCTTTACCCCTTCAATTTCTTAATAAGACTTTAATTCAACACCTAGGAGGGTTTTAGTTTACCCTAGATTTATTTTTGTAGAATCTCTTCTTAGGGATTGTCAATTTAACTTAGAGATGTTTCAATTTAGTGTTGGGATTTGAACATGGTGACAATTTAATTTGGGGAGTCGCTTTAAGAATTTTATCAGGCATTGTCTTAGGTCATCTATGTTGTCTCATCATCCTCATCCATGTGACGTTCCCTTCAGATCTAATTCACGGCTCCAAGGGTGCCACTACTGCTTTGCTTTCCGCTATACATCGCGTCTCTTCAGGATGCACCACGGCTCCAAGGGTGCCACTCTCGCTGATTTGCATTTCAGGACGTGCCCTTCAGATGCACCACATGCTCCAAGGGTTACCACACTTGACGGATTGGTAGAATCTATAACCCCCGAGAGTCAACACCGGCCGTGAACTTGTGGAGACTAAGGGCTTTATGCTGAATAAGGCCCCCGCTTTATTGTGCGCCCTTTAGAATCATAGTGAGTGACTGTCGCATTCTGTCCTCATGATATTGTGGGTCCTCTCATACTAGGTAATCGCTAACCTACAGCCTTCAAATCACCGCGGAGGATCGGCTGCCAGCCTCGCCTCTCACAATCGCGGTCCTCTCAACTATAATTAACCTACTACACCTGGAGTGTTAATAGGCTATGGCGTGGCTGCCGCATAATAATCTCCCTCAATCTCTCTGTAGAACTCGCGGTGTGGCCCCTTTACTCCATATGTGAGTCCGTCGGCAATCTATCGTCATCCCGCATCATCAACCATCATGTCGATCATGTCAACAACATATCATGAAATCAACAATAGCATATCATCAAAACCAATACAATATCACTGTAAATGAAAACAACTCAAATAGCTCACTCGACTCAACTGAGTCCAAGGAGTTCCAATTCACCAGATCCTCAAGGTCCTAAACCCTCAGACACTCAATGAACCGAAATAATAGCACTGTATATAGCAATAGTAAAACATCCTGTCATCAATCATGACGCATCATCATCAAGGTTAAGTGGTTCATCATCATAAAAATCCAGATCACTTGCGAGCAAGTGTCCTCAAAGAATAAGTTTTGTCAGTGCGCCAGAGCGGGATGTTACACGCAAGCTTTAAAACAAAACAAAATTATGCTTGGGATAGATTTTATTTTTACACAAGCTTAAAAAACTAAACAAAACTATGCTTGGACCTGGTTTCATTTTTACACAAGCTTGAACCAGCAAAAAACTATGCTTGAGGTAGGTGGTTTCATTTTTACACAAGCTTGAACCATAGAAAACTATGCTTGGACTTCCCAACACATAACACTTGGATGGTTGGTACTTAGCCCCCAACTTAAGAAACTAGCGGTTCAACTTCAGCATGAAGTCCAGAGGCTGAGGCAAATGCCCCCCAAGCTTCATTTCATCCAACTGCAAAGGAGAATGAAATGAAGCTTCAAATACTAGACGAAGGACTTGACTCAAACAGAGAGGGGGAAAATTGTTTCATTTTTTTAATGAGCTTGACATAGAAACAAGAACTATTCTCGTAACCTTTGTTTCATTTTTTAACGAGGTCGCTACAGAGATGCAGAAGCTATCCTCGAAAATCCAGGTTCAATCCCCAGACCTCTGTTTCATTTTTTAACGAGGTTGCCGCAGAGACACAAAAACTATCCTCGAAAATCTCTCTTCTTGATCATGGATTCCAAGAGGACAATGCTCTGGAATGACACCATGTCAAGGGACAAAACTCAGTCATGGCTTCCAAGAGGTCTTCACTGGAAGGTAGAAACACACTCTGGAAGGACACCATGTCGAGAGTCGCGACAGGGGTAAAGAGATCATGCTCTAACAAACCTATCGAAGAGATCACCATGTCAACTACTGGATCTAAGTCATCCGAATTTGAAGTCAGGGAAGACAACGCCACATAATTGACCTGTGGTGGGGGTGATACTGTCTGCATACAAGAACCATTCAGGGAGGCAATCCAAGCAGGGTCAATGAATGAAAGTTGATCAACAGTCACAACTCGTCCATCGTGAGGGAAAGATATCAAACGAAAAAGAGTAGACACAATAGCTTTCATGGCATAGACATAATCTCGCCCAAGGAGTAAAGAAAAACCCAAGGAATCTTGGACTACCATGACGTCAATAAAGACAGTTTTTTCTCCCAAAGTTACAGGAAACTGAGGAAGGGTCCCTAAAGGTTGACTGGTTCTTCTGTTAAAACCTAACAGATTCTGTGTAACCGACGCAAGTGGAGGACAACCCAATGCTTGCCAAGCAATATAGGACAAAATACTAACAGACGAACCTTCATCTATCAACGTTTTTGTAACGTCCCGACCACAAACCTGTACTGTAATCTGGAAAGGAATGTAAGAGGGAAGACGAGGTCCAATGAGTACATCCCAATCAAAACAGATGGCCTCATTACTTGGAGGGGGTTCCATGGGAGAAGGAGGAATACCCCCTGACACGGCAGAGTCTGTATCAACGAGAAAAATATGGGCAGTATAGGGTTTACTCTCTAGCGGGAGAGTAGGATCGACCGATGGACAGAGCAGATCGATCACTTGAGTTTCATTATCCAAGGGGAGAATGGGGTCGACAGGTGGAAATGAATCGACCGCTTGGGTTTCACTCTCTAACGGGAGAGTGGGGTTGACCGAGGATGGTATCGACTCAACGACTTTGTCAACTGGTTCAACTAAGGACTTGACCAAATTGACGACATGATCAAACGGATTGACTGGTGAAGGGACCCAAGTGATCATTCCATCAACTACAGGTGGGTTGAGAGAAAGCTTGCGATAAGCGAATGGGAGTTGAGGCTGTGAAATAGTCATGTCTTCCAGTAATTTCGAGGCTTCGTCCATATGAGGGCAAAGGTGAGTGATATGACTCCCTTTACATAACATACACGAGAACTTGACTCTACTTTTCTTCTTCCCAACCGTATCATGACTAATCGACGGGAAGTCATCGTCATGTCGTTCATAGGCTGACGACATGGGTTGGCGAGGATGTGTAGACGATACTTATATAACCTTGGGTAGACCAGGGAAATCCTTAAGAAGATGGCTACCCTTACAAAGTCTGCAAGGGTACTTGGGCTTATGGGTTGTTTGGGCGATCTTGACATCATCAACACTCCCAGCATGATTAATAGTAACTGGTTGTTTTCCAACATGTTTGACAGTGGTTGGAGATTTGGATCCTTGCTTAGTTTTCTTCTTCTTATTCTTTCATTTCTTCTTCTTATTATTCACTGGGTTACTAGCTTCAGAACTTTCACCCGACGAAGAAGATGAAATGGAAGGCGACATTGCAAGTGAAGAAGGTGAAGAAAACCTTACTGGTAAAGAAGGTGAAGGATCAACATGAGTTTGATGCTCTTGGGTGAATGCGCTTGTGACTGAAGCACTAACTGCATTCGGGATTACCTGAGTGGAAAATAACCATACCGGTAATCCAATAGTGAGACCTGGAAGGCTCAAAGTAGTGTTGTGAGGAGGACCAATGTTTTAGTAAGAAATAAAAACAAAAGGTTCCCCTGGAGTAGAGGTTCTTTCATTGGTCATTTCAGAAATTGACGCCATTAAATAAATCCAACTTAGAGTCTGCTAGGAAAAACAAACAACACACGCTAAAAATCTAGTAAGCAAGCAAGCAAACAAGACCTTCTCACAATGAACGCACTAGTTGGTGATGAAATCCAACATCGCGGGAACAAAATAAGAAGGGGCTGAGATAGAGCGGGTGGAAAAGTTACGTTGACGACCTACTTAACGGACGTACACCCTGGTGCAAGCTCCCACACATAATCGTGGGTATACCCTCCAAGGAGCCCGAGTGAGTTTGGCCAACGTCGATTCCAGGTACCGTGAAGACTTGCCCCTCCATAGTCACCTCGTGTAAATAACCTAGAGAGATAGGCCACTAAGGTTACCAATCACCACAGTGATGCCTGGGGAAATAGTCGACAGTCCGATCCACACGCAAGGACAGGGTATCTAGCCTGAAATCAGCTCAAAAGGCTTCCACTCATCATTGTGGGTATACCTCGTGAGTGATCCCCGTAATACGTGCAATCTCTACACTGATATCAACAAAGCAGGGTGAGTAAATCTGCCAATATCAATGCGACCTAGTGCTTGACCCTTGTGTTAGAAGGGTTTCCCAGGACAAAATGTAGTAAGTGGATTTAACTCTCCCTATCACAAGATACTATGTTTGTTTGCAGCTTTGGAAAGTTATCTTTCACACCTATTCCAAAGCCCTACAACTAATCTAATGTAGGTTTTCTACCAGAAAAGATAAAAATGTCTAATCAATTTTTATAAGCGCTTTTTTTTATGGCTGTTGTTACTCAAAAGGAAGATGGCGTGGACAATATGGTGTTTTGACCGACTTGAAAAATTATGCAAAAATATGAAGATGCAATCTTTTTATTTCGATGAAATCTATGCTACGAGAACGAGAAAACATTTATCATTCCCATATGCACATGTCCCAAAATCTATTAAACTCATCAATATCAATCATGCAATTTTGCTACTTCAAATGCAAGGATGCCCCTAATCTAATATAAAGCAAGAAATTAAATCTTTTTGTTTCAAACATTTCACTAAAAACAATAATGAACTTTCTCAAAACAATGAAACACAAACTAAAAGTTTTCTTTTAAAGTGAACTATTCAGAAGAAATCCGATCTTTCCCTAAACAATTCTAAAGAAAACACACGCTTTGTAATTGAAAGACACTCAAAGAAAGAGACTAATCCTTCAAAACCAAACAAAGCAAAAGTGGCTAAAAGAAACTCAAAGGATGTCAAGCAGATTGTAAACAAATCAATATAGGCTTTAAAAGTTCAATCCAGTTGTTCAAAGAAAAACTGGCCATCAAAAAATGATAAGACCCAATCCAAAAAATTTCACAAACAAGTTCGCAGGCTAGCAGTATATTACAGTGCGAGAATTAGGTATTCTCGCAGGCTAGACATTGGTAGGCTACGAGGTGTTCACACTGGACTGAACACCAAGGTGCGAACTCAAGTGATTCTCGCAGGCTACTAACAAGTGCAGTGCGAGAATGGTAAACAAGCAAAATTTGGAAAAAGGACAAAATTTCTAAGAGAACTTTCAGATCCATAGAGTATTTATAGATCTCCCACAGACTCAGAGACCATAAAACAAGCAATCAAAGCAAGGGAAACTAGACTAAATAGGAAACAATCCGTTCCCCAGTGGAGTCGCCAATTTTGTTGTTGGATAAATCTGTAAGTGCGGACACAAACCGATTTCCCTAGACCCACCTGGATCTAGAACAAAACAGGACAGAATATATCGCTTTCCCTAGATCTAACTATTGAATTAAATTGGAAGTGAGAATAAGAGACATACCTTTTAATCGCTTCCTTAATCTTTGTTTCTCCAGCTTCGCTCCAACGCTCTTGTGCAGTCAAGATCAAAACAACACAAACTAACCAAACTGAAAGAAAATAATATATTCAATAGCTAATCTATACATATGATCAAGGAGTTATGTAATAAAGTAGATCTAACTTTATGGGAAAGAAACATATTACTGTATCATATTAAATATGAAAGAGAGATTACAACCGTTGCCTTGATGTCGTAAGGTCCCTTCCAACTGTCCTTCATTCCCCCCACACTTTTTTTTCTCCAAGGATTCTGAAACCATAGATCTGATAGCTACTCACAATCTATCTTGACAAAGCAAATCTCAAAGCCACTCTAACCAAGATAATAATTCCAAGCCAAAGAACAAGAACCAAGAACCCCTTATCCATGAGAGCTCCTCTCCTTTTATAAGTTGAAGAGGATAAGGTGAGGAGGTTAGGATGATCCCACTAAATCATGAAAGCAAGTAAGATCCAAACCATTCGGATGCCACCTCACCATAGAAGCTTCTCCTTCTACAAGATTCGAGAAAACCCTCATTTTTCCCACGTGCTGGCATTCTCGCACCCTAGCTATAGTGCAACCTGCTAACTGTTCGCACCCTGGCTATAGTGCAACCTGCGAGAATTGGTCATTCTCACACCCTGCCTATATAGCAACCTGCGAACTTCCCTTTTTATAAGGTTTTTACATAGGAACAAGCAACTTCTTTTCTCGGGAGAATTTCTTCTCCCTTCTCTCTTTAGGAACTCAGGCCACTGTGACCCCTCTGAAGGCAACATATAGGTTTATATCATTAACGATCATAGGGATGACAAAAATAATGTGTAACACGTCCTGTGTCCAATGATTACACAGAGCTCGCGACCACCCAGAGCTCGCGACCACAGAGCTCTCACAGATTACATAGAGCTCGCGACCACACAGAGCTCGCGACCATAGAGCTCTCACAGATTACATAAAGCTTGCGACCACAGAGCTCGCAACCACAAAGCTCTCACAGCTTACGGCAACAAAATTTTGTAAACATTGCAAAATCGATGTGTGGATAAAATATAAACCGTCTTTCGGCCGAGCAATAGTTCGGCCAAACTAGTTTTGGGCCGAACAATATTTCGGCCGAACTATCTTTCAGCCGAAAACTTATTGCCGGAAAGAAAATATCCGGCTGACCAAATTTCTACATGCAAATCGAGGGGGCGGTTATTGCATCGTTCGATTTGACGTTTATTTTTTCGGCCGAAAAATAGTTCGGCCAAAAAATATTTTAAGTTCGGCCGAAAAAAGGTTTTTCGAAATTTTGGAAACCTGATTGTCATGAAAGTGTAACCCACCTTCGTGATTCCACCCATAACCCATTATTTTAAAGTAGAGTTCGGTAGTAGAAAATACACCCTTTATACCTCAAGTGGTCATGCTATCAAGCATATGGTGCAGGGAGGTTGGAGTCCTCCTTGATCCATTTGATGAGTTAAAACATCTTGCCATTATCTAACCATTCATGTGTTACCTCCAAAATCTAATCTGGTACTAGTAAGGATAAGAAAAACAGGGGTTCTTTCTCCGCATATTTCTTATAAAAGGAATCAACCAACACATTCTCCTTCCCTTTATTGTATATGATTTCGTAATCATAACCTAATATCTTAGTGACCCAGTTTTGTTTCTTTGGTGATGAATTTTTTTTTTCTAAAAGGTACTTCAATATATGATTGCTTGTCTTGATCTATAAGAACCACCTAATGAGCTACATATTTCATCTATTGATGACAATCATTTCTTTCTAATAAGTGGAATTACCGATCACACAAGTTTTTACTAGTGAATGCCATTATGCAACACCCTTGCATTTACACTATCACAAGGCCATTTTTATAGGTATTACATTTCGCGATGAATGTCTTAGTGAAATTGGGCATTGATAATATTGGATTAGTACATATGTCTTGATTTAAGGCATGAAAGGCCTACTTTAAGAAATCATTCCACACAAAGGTGCAATTCTTGAGAAAGGTCATTAAAGGGGTTGTAGTTCCCTATAAATTTTCACAACATTTATGTAGTAGCACAAACAAAACATATTTTAATGCTTTATAATGTTGTTAAAAGTGTACCATATTATTTTTAGAGTCTTCGATCATGGG
>SNQJ01S0068782.1:1927-39228 GCA_010110895.2 Picea sitchensis | reverse complement strand
TTAGGAGATACATAGATTTGAACTTCTAAGGAGTAGGAATCGTGATCGGTGTAGGTCAATCTATAGGAAACTTCTACATACAATATTTAGAAAACACAAGAGTGAGAGACATAGAGATAAAGAACATTTGGGGAAAAATTAACACCTTTAGCTTTTAATTTCTTGTTATATTTATATTACAAATACTTCAATTAGATTTGACCGAGTCACACATTAAGACCCATTTATTTAAGTCTTAACCTCACCACTACATTAAGACCCATTTATTTGATAAAATAATATAAAGGTAGACAATAAGCATCTTGCTAAGGGAAAAGACCCTTTATCCTCATAGTTTAATATTGGAATCGTTAAATGGGGAGGCCCTTTTTACATGTACTACTCAAGGATATATATTCAATCAATTCATATGTCATAAGTATCCTATATAATGGTAAGGTAGAAAAGTGATACATGTTCACATTTAGATGGTGATATAAATAAGGTAAAAATTTGCATAACTAATTATTTGGCCCAAGCACAAGAAAACAATAAGCATAAGCATCTTTCTCAAGCATCTTTATAAAAAAAACTAACTTTATAAAAGCTAACTTTATAAGAAAAATACTAACTTTATAAAAACTAACTTTATAAGAAAAATACTAACTTTATAAAAACTAACTTTATAAGAAAAATACAAACTTTATAAAAACTTTCTTATTAACTAAACTAGAAACAACTTTAAACACAAAAATATATGCAATAAAGACTATATGCAGTATTTTACAATGGACTGGGTTCGAAACATATAACAAACAAATTACAACCCTGAATCTCAATATCCCTGGATAATATCATACTCTAAAATATATCACTTGGAAATTGAAATTCTAAACAAAACATGTCGTCACTGTGGGACGTTTACTGTGGGCATGTTTACTGTTCAAACACGGAATGGAGAACATACGCGGAATGGAGAACATTTGCAACCATTCAGAGTTCTACTTAAACCATCCCATCCGCTGTGTGAAATTTCAGTGTTTAAGAAGACAGTATTCTAGTTGATCATCCATTGGAATTGTTATAAAGTTATAGTAAGGAAGTGATTATCAATTGTGTGAGAAGGATATGGAAGTCGGCAGTGGTGGTGGTGGTGAGCATTTTTTAGAGAAAACTCCAACTTGGGCAGTCGTAGTTGTTTGTTCGGGTTTTGTAATCATCTCCATACTGAAGCTATTTTGCACCGAATTTTGGCTTAATTGTATTTCGTATTCATCACCGTAGTGCACTGTTAGATTCATGCTCTATTGCCTAATCAGTAGGTCAATATTCAATGACCAGTATTTTCATTATGAGCATAGGTGTAGATTCCATAAGTCATTAGAAGAAATGTAAAATGATAGTTTTCATTATTTGAATTGAAGCTCATCTTCTTTGTTACTGTATTTTATAATCACAAAGTTTTATCACATTTCTGAGTTTATGTGTTGAACATAGTACTATGTTATTCTGCATCCATAAAACATGTTTTTAAATGTATTTATTCAACAACAAATTGTGTGTTAAATTGTGTGTATTTATTCAGCAACAAATTTTTTTAAATGTGTTAAACATTTCTGAGCTTGCCGCAAATTGTTGTGCAATCTGTGTACTGCTCAGTTCGTTTAGTTGGTCCAAACAGATTGACCTGTCTGTCTTTCAGGTGTTGAGAAACTAGCCATCTATTGTTTTTAAAATGGGAAAAAAGATGGGATATAAGATGTAAGCATAAAAGTTTGTTATGCTAATTGAAATTGGATCGGAAGATTGTGACTTAAAACAATGAGATGTCAGAGTGTCACTTCAATTAGAGAAGGTAAGATATGATTCAGATTCACTCTCATAAAAAAGATATGATATGATTCGAAAGCTCTATGGACAATCTCTCTGCAAGACATGACTTTCCCATGATCTTAGTGGATGATCTGTACAACAGGCGAAGAGGATTAAACAACCCTGCAAATTAGTGTGGATGATCTTCACAGTAGATAAGGAGGATGGAACAACTTAGGTAAAATAATGTGTGCGATCTGCACAATAGGCTCAGAAATAAAGTTTTTTAAAAGAAAATTATAGATATAAACTGTTATTTTTATTTTTTAAATCAAATTAATATATTTTCACATAAGCAGTAAACTATTATTTCTTAAGTTTTAAATTATATATTCAACTATGCCAGTGAGTACAAGTGTGTAGTTTCATTTCATTTCATGTCTTAGAAAATAACCAACAAAATGTTCGTTCTTTTCCATCGGGCCTGAATTCCCTTCCATCTCAAGAGCCATCTTATCTCGCCCTCTCGTTAGTGGGGTCCTTGGTGTTAGGTCGTGTCTATTGGTGGGAATTCACCCTATCATTCTCACACTTTTTACCCAATCATGTATGTTAGGGCGGGGTTTCATATATTAGATATACTAGGGACTATAACTATTTATGGGACTACAACGTCTTGCGGTTCATCGTAGTAATGGAGGAACCTCATCATCACCAGAGATATATGGAATAACAGCCACCCCGGAAGAGAACCGAGGATAAGGTCTGGCTAGGATAGGGATATGGAAGTCAGTTGAACATATTTGAGGGTCAGAAAGATTTTAGGGGAATAAATAGAAAGCGTAACATCAGGCTTTGAGGGGAATAAATCAATTAAGGACCAGGACCTTACCTGAGCTACACTCGTAAAACTTGAGTAAGTCATGTACTGGGTTGGTGGCCATCGGTCTTGGTTCGGTGTTTTCAACTAGTAAGTGTAAGGAGGTTCTAAATTAATAATTGTGAAAAACAAAGGCACAATTCGACACTGGGGTTTCGATTACAAAATCCAGACACAAAAACACAATGTAGCGATAAATGATAGGTTCGCGAGATGCGAGAAGGCCGTGGGGCCTTTGGAAGTGAGACGCAATAACACAATGACCTTGTTCATACGAATTTTATGCACTTGAAAAGCTGAAAGCACATAGGTTTGTTGTACTTACCTATCCTCGATGCTCATGACCTCTCCACGACCCCAGCGACCTCCGCAACCTCTCCACGACCCTTGCGACCTCCACAACCTCTCCACGACCTCTCCACGGCCCCTGCGACCCTGCGACCTCCCGGCGTCCTCCGTCCAACAATTACACAGAGCTCGCGACCAAATAGAGCTCACGACCACAAAGCTCTCACAGATTACACAGAGCTTGCGACCACACAGATCTTGCGACCATAGATCTCTCACAGATTACACAGAGCTTGCGACTACAGAGCTCTCACAGATTACACAGAGCTCGCGACCACAGAGCTCGTAACCACAGATCTCTCACAGATTACACCAACAAAATTTTGTAAACATTGCAAAATTGATGTGTGGATAATATATAAACCATCTTTCGGCTGAGCAATAGTTCAGCCAAAAGATAGTTCGGCCGAACTAGTTTTGGGCCGAACAATATTTCGGCCGAACTATCTTTCGGCTGAAAACTTATTGCCGGAAAGAAAATATCTGGCCGACCAAATTTCTACACGCAAATCGAGGGGGCAGTTATTGCATCATTCGATTTGACGTTTATATTTTCGGCCGAAAAATAGTTCGGCTGAAAGTAGTATCTTTCGGCCGAAAAATATTTTTAGTTCGGCCGGAAAAAGGTTTTTCAAAATTTTGGAAACCTGATTGTCACGAAAGTGTAACCCACCTTCGTGATTCCACCCATAACCCATTCTTTTAAAGTAGAGTTTGGTAGTATAAAATACACCCTTTATACCTCAAGTGGTCATGCTATCAAGCATATGGTGCAGGGAGGTTGGAGTCCTCCTTGATCCATTGGATGAGTTAAAACATCTTTCCATTATCTAACCATTCATGTCTTACCTCTAAAATCCAATCTGGTACTAGTAAGGATAAGGAAAACACGGGTTCTTTCTCTGCATATTTCTTTTAAAAGGAATCAACCAACACATTCTCCTTCCCTTTATTGTATATGATTTCGTAATCATAACATAATATCTTAGTGACCCAGTTTTGTTTCTTTGGTGATGACAATGTTTTTTCTAAAAGGTACTTCAATATATGATTGCTTTTCTTGATCTATAAGCACCACCTAATGAGCTACATATTTCATCTATTGATGACAATTATTTCTCTCTAATAAGTGGAATTACCGATCACACAAATTTTTACTAGTGAATGCCATTATGCAATGCCCTTGCATCTACACTATCCCAAGGCCATTTTTATAGGTATTACATTCCGCGATGAATGTCTTAGTGAAATTGGGCATTGATAATATTGGATTAGTACATATGTCTTGATTTAAGGCATGAAAGGCCTACTTTATGAAATCATTCCACACAAAGGTGGTATTCTTGAGAAAGGTCATTAAAGGGGTTGTAGTTCCCTATAAATTTTCACAACATTTATGTAGTAGCGAGTAAGCCCCAAGAAACCATGTATTATTTTTAGAGTCTTCGATCATGGCCAACATTTCATAGCCCATAGTGGCTCATAGCTAAGCTTGGATAGCTTTGTATTGCAATCTCCATAATATAAGAAAATAAAAGGCATAGTCCTTGATGAGTACAAAATATGGTACACTTTTAACAACATTATAAAACATTAAAATATGTTTTGTTTGTGCTACATATGAAATTATATAGCCATTATCATTCAGCTTGTGAGCATCAGGTAAGATAATGTGACGAACCTCCTCGTTACGACGACAACCTCTTATAACAAGTGCAATTTTTTTTTGTGTGTGTGCGTGTTTACAAAGGTAATAAACACATTCAACTCTGCGTTGCCACCCGACGACAAGCAAGATGCATACAACGATGAACACAACATGAAGACCTAAGATGCACATCAAGTATCTGCATCCAATGAACGACAATTAATCGACAATTAAAAAAGACTGACTACCCATCCATCCTACCCTGCAATGGTTAGGACCTCCAAGACACATAAGCAATGCTCAAGCCCAGGTTCCCATCGATTTTAACCATTTAAGGTCTCAGGGCCGGCGACTGTTCTGAGGAACATGGAGGTGTCTACAACCCGCCTGACACAAGAAGACCAAACCTTCTAAGCTAAGACAATAACATAACTATCAAGATTCCAAACAACAAGGTTATATACATTAAGGCATTTTATGATAGTGCGTCGTTATTAACTCATTACTACTATTACAATATTGCATGGGAGGTGTACTTTTAATCAAATTACAAGACAAAGGAAATTAATAAAGCAAGTAGGGTAAATAACACAACTTATTTCAACCTCCATTACGATCCCTACAAAGCATGTCTAAAGTGCATAATGACATCAAGGTAAAATCTAAACTTAGTCTTAAAGCCACAATATGCCCGTCATTAAAAGGCAAGTATCTTTAATTAGAACTGATTGAAGCACATACTCGACGCCCGTAAGGATGACAAGGCAGGTTAGTAAAATAAGAATTTGTGCTAGCTTAAAAGGATTACAAGCCAATTCTATTTCTATTATTGAGTTCAATGAACTCAGAATAGAATTATTGAAACACTTTAAAGTTTAAATTATTGAAACAACTTATTACCCAATTGTTTACCGGGCTCTGCCCAACAAAAACATATGGGATTTACTTTGTTTACCTCACTATGCCCAATAGGATTTACTCTACATAACATTTATGCATTTTAAAATGACCTAAATTACAGTGTATGAAATCAGATGAATGAATTGTTAAACTGAAATAATTAGAGAGACCCATTACTGAAAAAATAAATTAAATGATCAGACAAGATTTACATTCCTTATCTATACTTCCTTGCCCAGTTGATCAATATCACAAGCATACATCGCCAATAAATATAAAAATACTTGAATCTGTATCTCTGGGATGGATTTGGGCACATAGAGCACAAAAATCTGATAAGAACAAAAAAATCAGATAATAATCCAACTGTGGGCGCCTGATTGATTCCAAGAATGAAATCATGAGAGAAGATAGGCACCTACCATAGAGAGACGCTACAATCAACCGTGAGTGTGTCGTTAAAGCATTTTGTGTTGAGGCAGTAATCAGAGATGACGAAATTCCTTCTCGCCCAAGCATAATCTAATTTATGGGCTTCTATAAGCGTCCAGGCCCCTGGCTGATCCCACCAGTTTTCACCTGTTGTGGACACGCAGGCTGGAAATGGATCCTCCCACATATACGCATTTGCATTGAACTTCTTGTCAGATGAAACGAAGGGTGTTTTGGCCCAGTCGGTCTTCTCCAGCCCTCCCATTATCGCCCAATTATCTGCATTCCATATGCCATAAAATAATTACAAACCAAAATACAAACTAAAATTGAATTTGATACATACAAACCAAAAGTCAAGTACCAAAATGGAATTCAATAATACATAGCAACCACATACATACAACCAAAATGGAATTTTCCAGGAAATGAAATCGCATGCCAGTAACTAAATTGCAAGGTCATTACGCCAAAGGGAAACTGCCAGGTATGCAGTAGCAGGATATTTAATAATTTCTCATGGTCATTACACCAGAACGCAACTGCCAAGAAATACGATTGCAGACTATCAATAAATTTTACAAATGTCATTACACCCATCCACAATGAATTCGAAATTTCCTCATCTAGTTAAATAACATAGGTAATAGATATTTATCTATTACAGACTAGTTTGCCATTACTGAATGAACTGGCCTTTACTTCATGACAGCGCGAGTTCGAAATTTTTTATTTGTCTAAGTAATTAACATAGGTAACTTTATTATCTATGTAAGTAACAACGATAAATATCTTTTTATTATCTCTCAAATAAGAGAGGAGAAAACTTTGGTTCGCTACCCCCACACCACTACCAACTGAGTTAATCGGCGTGCGCGACAATCTTCCCAGAGATTTTGACTTGAATGAAGATTGTTTATATTAATATTGATTTCTGTTGCGATATATATATATATATATATATATATATATATATATATATATAGTTGGAAGCGTCCAATAACCAGATTTATACTCTGTTAGCGAAGTTATTCATTCATCGATACTATCACTCCTCAAGCAATAAGACAATAGAAATATTTACTTACTATTGGAAGGATTACATCCGACTCAGATATTATACAGAAATATGGTTATTTACCAATCTTTTATCATGAGGTTCTTCAATAGCTTATTAGTTGTAATTCATACCCAAGAAACCTATAGAATATAAAATTGTACTTGATTTGCAACAATAACACTGTGTCATATGAGAAATTTTAAATAAAAACAGTAGTTACAATTATAATCGTCGAGTAAATAAATAAAAACAGCAAATCAATCTTTTTACATCGATATACCGATCCCAACATAAGTCATAATGCATTATATTCTACTAAAATAAAAATCATATCGTTTCCTTATCGCCCGCTTCGAGACCTCACCCGTACGTCCCAACCAACGCTAGGGGTACTCTTCTTCCCCCTTATCCCCCCGAGCCGCAAAGAGGCCACACACTATCCAGATGGTACGTCTAGCTCCTAGCTCGCCTCGCAGGCCGAGCTACCACTCCTCTCCGATTTGGGCAATCCCAACACCCACAAGTGAATCAATCAAGTCACAAATCCGACAGCGTAACGTTACGCTAACAACCAATCCCCTTCTTCCTTCTCCTCCCTCTCTTTTATAGAGTTTTAGAACTTCCATTATTTCCCTAAATCTCATTTAATTTAAGTTTTAATAAAATCTTCTAAAAATTCTCCTTCGTACAAGTGTCATCCATTCCCCACTTTCCTCCAATAATTATTTTCTTTAATTTATTAATTGTCTTATTTCCCTCACCCACCTAGAGTTACTCCTAAATTTACTCCTAGGTGTCCCTAGATTCCCTTAGAGGTTTTAAAGACTTTCCCTATAATGAAGTTGCTAATTCAGTTCAATTTAGAAGGTTCTTAAATGTAGGTTCTTTACAAAGTTGACCTCCCTCTTTTTACCATAAGTTTCCCCTCTTTCCCTTTTTATGTTACCTCCAATCCCTAGTTTCCTAGATTTTATAATTTCACCTTTCCCCTTTTTATTAGAGCTAAAAACGATAGTTGTGCAAGTTAACCTCCTTTCAATTTTTATTATTAATTTAGTATTTTTTTTTCTAAAACTAACAAAAGTTAAAATAGTTAAATGCCTCATTATGTTTTATATCCACATATTTTATTTAATTTCTTAGTCTCTTCATTTTACCCAAAATTTTATGAACACCAAAATCGTTACTTAAATGGTTTTTATTTTAACACTTTATTATTCTATATATATTTTTTATAGCTATTTTATTAAGGGTAGACAAAATTTTACCTCGAGCGAAATTTTTAGACTTAGAATTTAGATTCTGCACTCGGCGACATTTAATTAGGGAAGTTGTTTTTAAAATTTCTTAGTCCGTTAATTGTTTTAGGGCCATCTAGGTTCGTTCCATTATCATTATCAACACGATCTGCCCTTCAGGATGAACTACGTGCTCGTAGGGTGCCACTCGGCTCTTTTGTTTCTTTCGCACGACGTGCCCTTCAGGACGCACCACGTGCTCCAAGGGTGCCACTCACCTCTTTCACTTCTTAGCTCGACATTCTTTTCAAGATGCACCACGTGCTGCAAGGGTCCCACTCACCTCTTGACTGATTGGTAGACATCAATAACCCCTGGAGTCAACACTCCGCCATGTGAACCTGTAAGAGACTAAGGGATTCTAAGTAATAAGGCCCCCGCCTTATTGCATGCCACTTAGAATCATCGTGAGCGACTGTCACAGTCTACCCTCACGACATGGTGGGTCCCCTCAAACTAGGTAATCGTTAACCTACAGTTTGAGCCACGACGAGAGTGCTAGTAGGATGTGGCAGGGCTGCTATCCACACCTCTCCCTCAACCTCTCTAGTAGTCTTGTGTGACCCATTTACTCCATATGTGAGTCTGGTCGGCAAGCTATCGTTAGCGTGCATCATCAAAAAATCATGTGACAACATGTCCACATCATATCATCTAATCAAATGTATTAATATCACAATAACTCAATCAAACCCCAATAGCACACTCCCTAATTCGATCCAGAGTCCAAGGGGTTCCATCGATGCCTCTGCATCCTCAAGGTCGAAAACCATGCACACTCAGTAAAACTGGGTCAATAGCACCTGTCTATGTCAATGTAGTAAAACAACATGTCATCTACTCATGACGCATCATAATCAAAGTCAAATGTTTTAATATCATAACAATCAAGACCACTTGCGAGCAAGTGTTCTCAAAGAATAAGTTTGTTCAGTGCGCCAGAGCGGGATGTTACATATAATTTAAAAGAAATAATAATTGTATTAGTTGGAATTATTTTCCAATTAAGATTGGTATGATAGGAAATAATAAATAATAATTATATTAGTTGGAATTATTTTTCAGTTAAGAATGGTAGGATAGGAAATAATATTAGTTCGGATCATATACCAACTAATTTGATTTGTGAGTGTAAACCCATATATGTGAATACTTTTGTTATGGAAAGTATTCATATTTAGTTGAGTTGTTTCCAACTAATATGAAACTAGATCTATTTTCTTTCCTTACTTTAGTCATGTAATTCTATTTAGTTGAGTTGTTTCCAACTAATATGAAACTAGATCTATTTTGTTTCCTTACTTTAGTCATGTAATTCTATTTAGTTGAGTTGTTTCCAACTAATATGAAACTAGATCTATTTTGTTTCCTTACTTTAGTCATGTAATTATATTTAGTTGGGATTCTTTCCAACTAATATGGAGCTAGATCTTGTGCCCATTCTTAGATCCTATTTTCACTCCAAGTAGTTGTGTAGTTTGTTGTATTAGTGTCTCTTTAAAAGGAGAAGACTAGAATGTGTTGTAAGGAGGAGAGAGATGGAGTTTGACAAGGAAATCAAATTGAAGATTCAAGATCATTAAAGTATGTTGTAAGAAGGAGAAAATTGAGCTTCGACAAGAAAATCAAATTGAGTATTGGAGATCATACAATATTAATAGTAATATAATTCTTTCTCATTTCCATTTCAATTATTTTTTATTTTTACTTTAATATTCGTGGCTCGAGCAATAAAACGAATGATTAAATTAACTATTAGTAATTCACTAAATGTTCATTTTGTTGTATAATATGGTATGTGTTTTTATTTTTGAAAGTATTAAAAATATAATCACACAATGCATTTCGTTATAACAGTTTTAAGTTCAAATTTATTTTGGTGAACTTTCTAGCGTTTGCTTAAAATTGCTTTAAGTTTAAATTTACTTTGGTGAGCTTACTATTAAAATATCCTAGAAAATTTACAAATCACCTCCATATTGAGATGAGTTGACTCATGAAACCTGTTACAATAGGGTTGCCTAACAAACTTTTCTTACACTCTGCTATCTGCTGAGCTGGTCAATAATCCTTCTACACAAAATCAAGCAATAGAAGTTCCTTCTTTCACATTCTCGCTGCATTTATACCTTTCTGGTTACGCAGAAGCATAAACATTAGGAAATTAATATCAAAATATGATCTTGCTTAAGCTTTTACTATATAAGAAAATCTCTATTTATTCATAAGGAAACTCCTTATCCTGTCCATCGTCACTTTGTAAGGAAGAGATTTATATCAGGCGGATTTGTCCATATAAAGCAATTTGTCATCGTCAGTTTGTGAGGCATACATTTATATAAGGAAGATTTGTCCATATAAATCAGTTTGTCATCGTTAGTTTGTTCTTAGTTGATGTTTTGATGATAGATTCTACTCTCATAGAAAATTACAACTACCTTGCAGCGTTGGGAGAATATCCCTCACTGACCTCTGCCTCCTTCATTTTTTGTGCCCTTGGCGAGCATGTGGTCATTGGCTTCCTTGGAAGCATTTTTCTGTAAAGAGAGCAGAGTTAGACATCATGTTGCAAAGAGAATGCTGATGCATAAATAAAATGTGACCGCCAAAATGATAAAATTAACACATACCTCTTCTTTGCACTAGCTTAACTTGGTTTTGAAATTCTGAGAATCAAGTGCAACTTTTGAGACGCTCATTTCTATTCTTCAACTGCTCTGGAAATGAGAAGCTTGTGTGCAGAATGTTGAGGTTTGACACTGTCGTAGTGATTTAAACAAAGAGAATACTCACCTTGTCGCATCACTTCTTTAATTCGGGGTGTAAGTGCGGTTCTAAAAAATCCGTTCCAAGATCAGTACTATGATCATGATTAAATGCAGTCATAGGTTGGCAGCGCAGGCACGGGATACATTGTGGTTCGTCGACGATTTAAAATTCCCATTATTCGATCAACGCACTCGGTAGCAACGTATTTGCAAAGAAATATTAATTGGCCTATTAAATTGCAAAATATCATCTTATTGTGTGCTTAAAACGTCCCATCATTCCCTTAATTTAAACGGGTGGATCCGGAGTCAGTGCTTTTCTTTAGACAATGTTCGTTGATATCTCTTGGAAAAAAATTCGATGTTGATCCACATTGCCATACAACAATGATGTGGAAATGCTGACCTGGAAGTGTGACTAGGACATGGGGAAACCTAAGGTGAATCGGGATCAAGCAAGGTCGTACGAAATGACTACGCAGAAAAGACACCTAGTGTTTGAAAATGGCTTCTTCGTTTAAGAGTTTTTTTCAGAATCGAGGATTTTCGTTAGATAATTGTTTTAACAAACATGTCGTACACTGTCGATGCTGAAAAAGTATTAAGGAACGACAAGAGACGATATGTTTAAATAAGTTTTCCCGGATGACACCCCTCGAAACTTGTCAATGCCGAACCATATGTTGAGAGTCAGGGAGTGAGAGTGTGAGTCATATGGAGACACAAACCTGATGTCGATGAAACTAAAAGCACAGATAGGATTTATAGAGGAGTAGAGAGAGTGAGAGTGTGAGTGATATGGAGACACAAACCTGATGTCGATGAAACTAAAAGCACAGATAGGATTTATAGAGGAGTAGAGAGAGTGACTGTGTGAGTGATATGGAGACACAAACCCGATGTCAATGAAACTAATAGCACACGCAGAGTCGACCTTCTAGATTCCAATACATACATCTTTTATTTCTTCTATAACATTTTATCATCTTAACCATCTTTTAAATAAGTTATACGCCTCTCTAGAAGAGATCGATATATACGATCTAATTAATTTTTTTTGATAACGTGTTAGAAAAAATCAAATTTCACATAGTTATTCACAATTTCTATAAATAGCATACCGGTGTTTTGTTTGTGCTAAGTATGAAATTATATGGCCATTATCATTCAACTTCTGGGTATCATGTAAACTAATTTAAAAGAAAGAATAATTATATTAGTTGAAATTATTTTCTAATTAAGAATAGTAGGATAGGAAATATTAAATAAACATTATATTAGTTGAAATTATTTTCCAATTAAGAATGGTAGGATAGGAAATAATATTGGTTGGGATTATATACCAACTAATTTGATTTGAGATTGTAAACGCATTTATATCAATATTTTGGTTATGGAGTGTATTCATATTTAGTTGGGTTGTTTCCAACTAATATGGAACTAGCTCTATTTTCTTTCCTTATTTTAGTCTTGTAATTCTATTTAGTTGAGATTCTTTCCAACTAATATGGAGCTAGATCTTATTTCCATTATTAGATTCTATTTTCACTGCAAGTAGTTGTGTAGTTTTTTTTATTAGTCCTTCTTTAAAAGGGAAGACTAAAATGTGTTGTGAGGAGGAGAGAGTTGGACTTGGACAAGGAAGTCAAATTGAATATTGGAGATCATTAAAGTATGTTGTAAAGAGGAGAAAAGTCAACTTGAACAAAGAAATCAAATTGAGCATTGGATATCCTTCAATATCAATAGTAATATAATTCTTTCTCATTTCCATTTTAATTATTTTTCTCCAACAATAAAAATGCTGATTAAATTAACTATTAGTAATTCATTAAAATTTTGTTTTCTTATATAATATAATATTCTTTTTTATTTTTGAAAGTATTAAAAATATAATCCGACAATGCATTTCATTTTCACTGTTTTAAGTTCAATTTTTTTTGGGTGAAATTACTAGCATTTCCTTATAATTGATTTAAGATTAAATTTATTTTGGTGAGCTTACTATTAAAATATCCTATAAAATTTACAAATCACCTCCATATTAAGATGAGTTGAGTCATGAAACCTGTTACAATAGGGTTGTCTAACAAACGTGTCTTACATTCTGCTATCTGCTGAGCTGGTCAATAATCCTTCTACTTCTAATCAAGCAATAGAAGTTCCTTTTGTCACATTGTTGCTGCATTTATACCTTTCCTGTTACGCAAAAGCATAAACATTAAAAAATCAATATCAAAATATGATCGTTCCTAAGATTTTACTATATAAGAAGATCTCTATTTATTTATAAGGAAACTCCTTAGCCTTGCCATCATCAGCTTGTGAGGCATAGATTTATGTCAGACATATCTGTCCATATAAATCAGTTTGTCATGGTCAGTTTGTAAGGCACAGATTTATATCAGGAAAATCTATCCATATAAATCAGTTTGCGACGCATAGATTTATATCTGTCAACCCATATTGATTTCTAACATAGAATTCATTTTAGTTCCAGTTTGAACTTTCGCTTGGACTTGATTCTGACTGAGCAATCTGTTTCTGATTTTGGTTTCAGATGGGTTACACATTTCTCCCTGCATTCTCCTTCGTTTGCCTGATATTCATCACCTTGACATCTGCGAGGGATTTCGGATACTCCGGTGAGGATATTCTGAGTGAGGACAGAACTAAGAGTCTTTATGAATCATGGCTTGTTAAGAACAACAAGGTCTATGATTTGGCAGAGGAGAAGCAACAGAGATTCGAGATTTTCTGAGACAATCTGAGATATATAGACGATGTTAACCAGCAGAACCTGAGCTACTGGCTTGGCGTTAATGCATTTGCGGATATGAGTCATGATGAATTCAAATCAACATACCTCGAAAATATACCTAATATATCCACAAGGTATGTTGAATTCAAATCAACATACCACAGAAATAAACCTAATATGCTTAGAGGTCCTAACAAGGCATTAAGATATGAAAAACTAAGTGATCTGCCCAAGTGTATAGACTGGACGACGAAAGGTGTAGTGACTGGTGTGAAAAATCAAGGACAATGCGGTGAGTTCATTCATCTGTAAAATCTAAATTAATGTTAAGAAGCCTCAAAGTTGATGGGAGTAGCTAAATTTCAGTTATTGCCTCGGCTCCGTTAATGCGTCAGTTCCATTTTAAATCTCAGATCTGTTTAGTGCTTATCTATATATCCATCCTAAAGGTTTAGACATATCTAGAAAAGGAAAGGTGCTTCTTCTGGCTGTAACTGAGTTGAATCTTGAGATTTATTTTTTTATCAAAACTATTGATTAAATCGAATCTCATTTGCATTTCCAATTTGTGTGTATGTACTTTATCCAGGGATTTGTTGGGCTTTCAGCGTAATTGGATCACTAATATAATGTCTCAAAACAGATACATGAAAAACATCGTGCATACACCTCAAGGAATTATGCAAGGCTAGTCGATAGGCCACGAGCCCCTTTCTTTCCACAATCTCGAAAGGTCCCATGAACCTAGGAGAAAGTTTATCTCCCTTCCCAAACTTGATCAAACTCTAATACTGTTTAACCTGTAAGAAGACTCGATCTCCGACCTCATAACTACGGTCGACTCGATGTGCATCGACATAACTCTTATATCGATCATGTGCTTCTTTAATCCTTTGTCTTATGGTTTTCATTTTCTCTTCCATTTCTTGGATCGCTTATGGTCCCACCAGGACCCTATCCTCAAGCCAATCCCAACTCAAGGGCGTTCGACATGGTCGCTCATAAAGAAACTCAAAAGGCACCATCTTAATGGTGCTTTGGTAACTGTTGTTGTAAGCGAACTCTACTAGAGGCAAGAATTCTTCCCAATGCTTTTGTTGGTCCATTACGTACATGCACAACATGTCCTCTAAGGTTTGGTTGGTTCGTTCGGTCTTCCCGTCAGTCTCCAGGCGATACGTAGTACTAAAGTTAAGTTTGGTTCCCAAGGCCTCTTGGACAATCGTCCAAAATCATCTAGTAAACACCCATCCTTGATCAGATATAATATTCTTAGGCACGCCATGTAGCCTCACAATCTCAATGATGAAAATTCTAGCTACGTCAGGTGCTTGATACATCACATGCACAGGAATACATTGAGCACTCTTCGTGAGAGTGTCTACGACTACGAAAATCGAGTCATGTCTCCTTGCCGTTAGTGGAAATCCAACAATAAAATCCATCGAAATAACCTCCCATTTTGATTCTGGAATGGCATGTGGTTGTAGCAATCTTGCTGGGTGTCTATGTTCAGCCTTTACCTACTGACACTCCAGACATATGGCCACATAGTTGACTATGTTGGCTTTCATTCCCCTCTAGAAGAATAATGGTTTAAGGTCTGCCCTCATCTTCATGACTCCCGGATGAGCCATGTATACTTCTCTATGACCCTTGCTTAGGATCAACTTCCTCAACTCGTCGTTTGGTGGCACATAAATCCGACCTTTAAACCTCAATAAACCATTGCCATCAAATAAAAATCCCTCAAATCGTGGTACCATGATTTTGTTTTGTCCAATAAAACCCTCGACCTCTTTGTACCAGACGTCGTCACATTGTAAAGTTATAATATTTTAACGTAGATTCGTCTGAAGAGGCAACACCGAAAATATGTGTGGCATCCAACTCAAAGCATCCACCATTTGGTTCACTATTCCCTTAATGTAAGCAATCTCAAAGTCATACTTGCTAAGAAATTTCGACCAACACCGATGTCACGCGTTCAGGTTGCTTCGCGTAAAAATGTGTTGTAATCCACAATGATCAGTCTTTAGTTAAAAAAAAATTCCAACAAGGTAGTGTCTCCAAACCTTCAAGGCATATACGATGATAATAACTCCAAATCATGCGTCGGCTAGTTCTCCTCATGCCTTCTCAGTTTCCTCGAAATGTAAGCAATCACTCGTCTGTCTTGCATCAAGACTCCACCTAAGCCTTCCTTGGATGTGTCTATGCATACCAAGAAGTTAGTGTCCATGTCAAGGACCTTTAGTATCGGTGTTGTTGTCAACAACTCCTTAAGCCTCTGAAATGCTTCCTCACATTTCTCAGTCCAAACAAACTTCTTGTTTTTCTTCTACAATTTCGTGATCAGATTTGCTATCTTCGAAAATTCCTTGCAAACTGTCGATAGTATCCTGCTAAACCCATAAAGATATGTACTTCCATGACATTCGTTGGCGTAGGCCATTCCATAATAGACTCAACCTTGGTTGGATCCATGGTGATGCCTTCGCCAGAGATGACATGCCCTAAGTAGTGAATCCTCGATTGATAAAAAGAGCATTTGGACAATTTCCCATATAATTTGTGCTCTCGCAGACATTGTAGTACCAAGCGCAAGTGCTCATCATGCTCCTTTGTCGTACGAGAGTAAATCAAAATATCATCAATGAACACTGGGATGAACTTGTCCAAGTACTCGCAGACCACCCCTTTCATCAAACTCATAAATACCACTGGGGCGTTTGTCAGTCCAAACAGTAAAACAGTAAACTCGTAATGTCCAAACCTCGTCTTAAAGGAGGTCTTAGGGACATCATCATCCTTTATCCGTAACTAGTGATACCTTGATCTCAAATCGATCTTGGAGAACATCATCACACCCTTTGTTTGATCGAACAAGTCATTAATTCTCATCAATGGACGTTGATTCTTGATCGTAGCCTTGTTCAATTGACGGTAGTCAATGCAAAGCCTCCACGATCCATCCTTATTTCGTATGAAAACAACAGGTGCACCCCGTGGTGACACACTAGGACGTATCAGTCACAGGTCCAACAACTCCTTCAATTGCATTATCAACTCTTGTAACTTCGGAGTCGACATCCGATAAGGCATTCTTGCTATCGGTTCAGTTACAGGTTTTAAGTCTATGGTAAATTCCAATTCCCTCTCTAGTGGCATCCCAGGTAACTCCTCTGGAAATACATACACAAACTCCTTCACCACCGAAAGGTTTTCTATACCTTCCGCTACACCCTTCTCATTTAACGCAAGGATTGCATAAAGATTGAAACCCTTGAGCATACTCGTCATCGACCAAGCTCAACCATTTTGTCTTATAGTTGAGTATTGCCTCATGCCATTCCAACCAATCCATACCAATCATGACATCATAAGATCCTAAGATCATGACGTACAAGTTGGCCCTTGTGACAAACTCGCCCAGGTTAAGGATACATCTTGTAACCTTTCCTCCAACCTTCTGTTTAGCTCCCGAAGCCATCTCTATGAAGCTAAACTCGTCCTGTTTGACTACCTTTACCTTAATCCTCTTTAGCATTGTACTAGAAATGAAACTCTTGGTAGCACTGGGATCTATCAAAATACTAAGGGTTTGGTCAGCGACAATACCTCTTGTCTCGAGCACAGTTGATTGATGCTCTACCTGGCAGTTATTCACCACGGCATGAATCTGATGGGCCTTGCCCATATCTCCCATGGTAGTGGGTCCGGATGATCCGGAACCATATGTGACGAACCTCCTCATTACGACGACAACCTCTTATAACAAGTGCAATTTTTTTTTTTGTGCGCGTGTGTATAAAGGTAATAAACACATTCGACTCTGCGTCACCACCTAACGACGAACAAGACACATACAACAATGAACACAACATGAGGACCTAATACGCATATCAAGTATTTGCATGCAATGAACGACAATCAATCGACAATTAAATAAGACTTAGTACCCATCCGTCCTACCCTGCAATGGTTATGAACTCTAAGACACATAAGCAATGCTCAAGCCCAAGTTACCATCGACTTTAACCATTTAGGGTCTCAGGGCTGACGACTGTTCTGAGGAACATGGAGGTGTCTACAACCCACCCGAGACAAGCAGACGAAATCTTCTAAGCTAAGATAATAACATAACCATCAAGATTGCAAACAACAAGGTCATCTACATTAAGGCATTTTACGATAGTGCGCCCTTATTAACTCATTAATACTATTACAGTATTGCATGGGAGGTGTACTTTTAATCAAATTACAAGACAAAGGCAATTAATAAACCAAGTAAGGTAAATAACACAACTTATTTCAACCTCCATTACGAGCGCTGCAAAGCATGTCTAAAGTGCATAATGACATCAAGGTAAAATCTAAACTTAATCTTAAAGCCACAATCCACCCGTCATTAAAAATCAAGTATCTTTAATTAGAACTGAATGAAGCACATACTCGACGCCCGTAAGCATGACAAGGCAGGTTAGTAAAATAAGAATTTGTGCTAGTTTAAAAGGATGACAAACGAGTTCTATTTCTATTATTGACTTCAATGAATTCATAATACAATTATTGAAACAATTTAAAGTTTAAATTATTTAAACAACTTATTACCCATTTGTTTACCTAGATTTGCCCAATAAAAACATTTGGGATTTACTTTGTTTACCTTGTTGTGCCCAATAGGATTTACCCTGCATAACATTTATGCATTTTAAAATGACCTAAATTACAGTGTATGAATGAATGAATTGTTAAACTAAAACAATTAGAGAGACCCATTACTGAAAAAATAAATTAATTGATCAGACAAGATTGGCATTCCTTATCTATACTTCCTTTCTGAGTCGATCAATATCACAAGAATACATCGCCAATAACTATAAAAATACTTGAATCCACATCTGTGGGATGGATTTGGGCACATAGAGCACAAAAATCTGATAAGAACAAAAAAATCAGATAAGAATCCAACTGCAGGCACTTGATTGATTCCAGGAATCAAATCATGAGAGAAGATAGGCAGCTACCATGAAGAGACGTTGCAATCAATGGGGAGTGTGTTGTTAAATTGTTTGGTGTCGAGGCAATAATCATAGATGAGGAAATTCTTTCTCGCCCAAGCATAGTCTAATTTCTGGGCTTCTGTAAGCGTCCAGGCCCCTGGCTAATCCCACCAGTTTTCACCTCTTGTGAACATGCAGGCTGGAAATGGATCCTTCTACATACACGCATCTGCGTTGAACTTCTTGTAAGATGAAATGAAGGGTTCTTTGGCCCAATCGGTCTTCTCCAACCCTCCCATTGTCATCCAATTATCTGCATTCCATATGCTAGAAAATACGAACAAACCAAAATACAAACCAAAATGGAATTTGATACATACCAACCACATACATACAACCAAAATGGAATTTTCCAGGAAATCAAATCACATGCCAGTAACTAAATTGCAATGTCATTATGCCAAAGGGAAACTGTCAGCTATGCAATCATAGGCTATTTAATAATTTTGCATGGTCATTACACCAGAACGCAACTGCCAGGAAATGTGATTGTAGACTATCAATAAATTTTACAAATGTCATTACACCCATCCGAAATGAATTTGAAATTTCCTCATCTAGTTAAATAACATAGGTAATAGGTATTTATCTATTACACACTAGTTCGCCATTATCGAATGAACTCGCCTTTACTTCATTACAGAGTGAGTTCGATTTTTTTTATTTCTCTAAGTAATTAACAGAGGTAACTTTATTATATGTGTAAGTAACAGCGGTAAATTTCTTTTTATTATCTCACAAATAATAGAGGAGAAAACTATGGTTCGCTACCCCCGCACCACTACCAACTGAGTTAATCAACATGCGCAACAATCTTCCCAGAGATTTCGACTTGAATGAAGAAGCATCCAATAACGAGAGTTATACTCTGTTAGCAAAGTTATTCATTCATCGACACTGTCACTCCTCATGCAATAAGATAATAGAAATATTTACTTACTATTGGAAGGATTACATCCAACTCGGATATTATACATAAATATGGTTATTTACCAATATTTTATCATGAGGTTCTTCAATAGCTTATTAGTTTTAATTCATACCCAAGAAACCTATAGAATATAAAATTGTACATGATTTGCAACAATAATACTATGTCATATGAAAAACTTTAAATAAAAACATAAGTTACAATTATAATCGCCAAGTAAATAAATAAACACAGACAATCAATCCCTTTACACCGATATACCGATCCCAACATAAGTCATAATGCATTCTATTCTACTAAAATAAAAAACATATTGTTTCCTTATCGCCCGCTTCGAATGACATCCCGTGCTCCTTGGCGCTCTCGCTCGCCGACCGTCGAGACCTCACCGGTACGTCCCAGCCAACGCTGGAGGTACTCTGCTTCCCCCTTAGCCCCCTGAGCCGCAAAGGGGCCACACACTATCTATATGGTACGTCTATCTCCTAGCTCGCTTTGCAAGGCTAAGATACCACTCCTCTCCAAGCTGGGCAATCCCAACTCCCACAAGTGAATCAGTTAAGTAACTAATCCGGCAGCGTAACATTACACTAACATCTGATCCCCTTATTCCTTCTCCTCCCTCTCTTTGATAGAGTTTTAGAACTTCCATTCTTTCCCTAAATCTCATTTAATTTAAGTTTTAATGAAATCTTCTAAAAATTCTCCTTCGTACAAGTGTCATCCATTCCCCACTTTCCTCCAATAATTATTTTCTTTAATTTATTAATTGTCTTATTTCCCTCACCCACCTAGAGTTACTCCTAAATTTACTCCTAGGTGTCCCTAAATTCCCTTAGAGGTTTTAAAGACTTTCCCTATAATGATGTTGCTAATTCAGTTCAATTTAGAAGGTTCTTAAATGCAGATTCTTTACTAAGTTGACCTCTCGCTTTTTACCATAAGTTTACCCTCTTTCCCTTTTTATGTTACCTCCAATCCCTAGTTTCCTAGTTTTTATAATTTCCCCTTTCCCCTTTTTATTAGAGCTAAAAACGACAGTTGTGCAAGTTAACCACCTTTCCCTTTTTATTATTAATTTAGTATTTTTTTTTTTCTAAAACTAACAAAAGTTAAAATATTTAACTCCCTCCTTACATTTTATATCCACAAATTTTATTTAGTTTCTTACTGTCTTCATTTTACCCAAAAATTTATGAAGACCAAAATCGCTACTTAAATTGTTTTTATTTTAACACTTTATTATTCTATATATTTTTTTTATATCTATTTTCTTTAGGGTAGACAAAATTTTACCCCTAGCAAAAATTTTAGACTTAGAATTTAGATTCTGCACTCGGCGACATTTAATTAGGGAAGTTGTTTTTAAAATTTCTTAGCGTGTTAATTGTATTAGGTCCATCTAGGTTCGTTCATGTATCATTATCAACGCGATGTGACCTTCAGGTCGCACTACATGCTCCAAGGGTGCCACTTGCCTCTTTTGTTTCTTTCGCGTGACGTGCACTTCAGGATGCACCATGTGCTCCAAGGGTGCCACTAGCCTCTTCTGCTTCTTGGTGGAACATGCTCTTCAGGATGCACCACGTGCTCTAAGGGTGCCACTCGCCCCTTGATTGATTTTTAGACATCAATAACCCCTGGAGTCAACACTCCGCCAGGTGAACTTGTGGGAGACTAAGGGATTCTAAGGAATAAGGCCCCAGCCTTATTGCGCACCCCTTAGAATAATTGTGAGTGACTATTGCAGTCTGCCCTCACGACATCGTGGGTCCCCTCGAACTAGGTAATCGTTAACCTACCGTTCAAGCCCCGAGAAGAGTGTTAGTAGGTTGTGTCAGGGCTGTTGTCCACACCTCCCCCTCAACCTCTTTGGTAGTCATGTGTGACCCCTTTACTCCATATGTGAGTCTCGTCGGCCAGCTATCGTCAGCCTGCATCATCAACAAATCATGTCAGAACATGTCCACATCATATCATCTAATCAAATTTATTAATATCACAGTAACTCAATCAAACCCCAATAGCACACTCCTTGACTCGATCCAGAGTCCAAGGGGTTTCATCGATGCCTCTGCATCCTCAAGGTCCAAAACCCTACACACTCAGTAAAACCAAGTCAATAACACCTGTCTATGTCAATGTAGTACAACAACATGTCATCTAGTGATGACGCATCATAATCAAAGTCAAATGTTTTAATATCATAATAATCTAGACCACTTGTGAGCAAGTTTCCTCAAAAAATAAGTTTACTCAGTGTGTCAGAGCAGGATGTTACAGGGAATTTAAAAGAAATAATAATTATATTAGTTGGAATTATTTTCCAATTAAGAGTGGTAGGATAGGAAATAATAAATAATAATTATATTAGTTGGAATTACTTTTCAATTAAGAATGCTAGGATAGGAAATAATATTAGTTCAGATTATATACCAACTAATTTGATTTGAGAGTGTAAACCCATATATGTGAATATTTTGGATATGGAGTGTATTCATATTTAGTTGAGTTGTTTCCAACTAATATGAAACTAGATCTATTTTCTTTCCTTATTTTAGTCATGTAATTCTATTTAGTTGGGATTCTTTCCAACTAATATGGAGCTAGATCTTATGTCCATTCTTAGATCCTAGTTTCACTCCAAGTAGTTTTGTAGTTTGTTGTATTCGTGTTTCTTTAAAAGGAGAAGACTAGAATGTGTTGTAAGGAGGAGAGAGATGGAGTTTGACAAGGAAATCAAATTGAAGATTCAAGATCATTAAAGTATGTTGTCGGAAGGAGAAAATTGAGCTTCGACAAAAATATCAAATTGAGTATTGGAGATCATACAATATTAATAGTAATATATTTCTTTCTCATTTCCATTTCAATTATTTTTTATTTTTACTTTCATATTATTGTCTCCAACAATAAGAAGGATGATTAAATTAACTATTAGTAATTCATTAAATGTTCATTTTGTTGTATAATATAGTATGTGTTTTTATTTTTGAAAGTATTAAAAATATAATCACACAATGCATTTCATTATAACAGTTTTAAGTTCAAATTTATTTTGGTGAACTTACTAGCATTTCCTTATAATTGTTTTAAGTTTAAATTTATTTTGGTGAGCTTACTATTAAAATATCCTAGAAAATTTACAAATCACCTCCATATTGAGATGAGTTGACTCATGAAACCTGTTACAATAGGGTTGTCTAACAAACGAGTCTTACATTCTGCTATCTGCTGAGTTGGTCAATAATCCTTCTACTCAAAATCAAGCAATAGAAGTTGCTTCTGTCCCATTGTCGCTGCATTTATACCTTTCTTGTTATGGAGAAGCATAAACATTAGAAAATTAATATCAAAATATGATCTTTCCTAATTTTTTACTACATAATAAGATCTTTATTTACTCATAAGGAAACTCCTTAGCATAGCCATCATTAGTTTGTGAGGAATAGATTTATATCAGGAATATCTGTACATATAAATCAATTTGTCATCGTCAGCTTGTGAGGCATAGATTTATATCAGGCAAATATGTCCATATAAATCAGTTTGTCATCATTAATTTGTTCTTAGTTGACGTTTTGATGATCGATTCCACTCTCATAGAAAATTCCAACTACCTCGCAGCGTCTAAAGAAGATCCTCCATTGACCTCTGCTTCCTTCAATTTTGGTTCCCTTGGCGAGTGTCTGGTCATTGGCTTCCTAGGATGTATTTTTCTTCAAAGAGAGCAGAGTTAGACATCATATTGCAAAAATAATACTGATGTATAAATAAAATGAGACCGTCAAAATGATAAAATTAACACATACCTCTTCTTTTCACTAGCTTAACTTGGTTTTCAAAATCTGAGAATCAAGTGCAACTCTTGTGATGCTCATTTCACTTCATCAACTGCTCTGGAAATGAGCAAATTTTGTGAAGAATGTTGAGGTTATAAAATGTCCTAGTGATTTAAACACAGAGAATACTTACTATGTGGCATCACTTTTTCATTTCACGGTGTAAGTGTGGTTCAACAAAATCTATTGCAAGATCCATATTATGATCAAGATTAAATGCAGTTGTAGGTTGGCGGTGGAGGCACGGGATACATTGTGGTTCATCGGTGATTTAAAATTCCCATCATTCGATCATTGCAAGGGGTATCAACGTATCTGAAATAAAACATTAATTGGCCTACTAAATTGCAGAACATGATCTTATTTTGTGCTAAAAACAACCCATCATTCCCCTAATTTAAACGGGTGGATCGGGAGTCGACGCTTTTCTTTAGACAATGTTCGTTGATATCTCTTGGAAAAATTTTGTATGTTGATCCATCTTTCCATACAACACTGATGTCAAAATGTGGACCTCGAAGTGTGACTAGGACATGGGAAACCTAGGTTGACTCAGGATGAAACTAGGTCGTACAAAATTCCTACTCGGCAAGCACACCTGGGGTTTGAAAATGGCTTCTTCGTATAAGAGTTTTATTCAGAATTCGGGATTTTCGTTAGATAATTGTCTTAACAAATAGGTCCTACCCTGCTGATGAAGAAAACGTATCGGGTATTTACGAGTGATGATATGTTTAAACACGTTTTCTCGGATTACCCCCCTCAAAACATGTCAATGCCGAAAAATGCATCGGTGATCAGTGATGGACAATGTGTCAACGGATTTTTTTTAAATGATTTAAATCTTTGATATTTCAATGACTCGAACAAATGCATCAGTAATCCGTTAGCAAAGGTTCATCATGGCCCATGTCAATCCTTATCCCTCTTATATTTCGTTGACATCGATGGGATATCAACCATTTCCTAAAGCTTATTTACGAACAACCAGTGCAATCCTCCTTCATTTTTTCCCGACGTCGATGATACATCGATGGTCAAAGATTATTGTCACTATTTGGCCATTTTACATCTTGGATTTTTCCGATGTTTAAAATAAGCTCGTGGGTCACAATTTTAGTTGTGAATTATTAGTTAAAATGACAAGTTCTTTTTTAAATACAGAGGGTTCACTTTGACAGGTCCAAATAAATCCAACTTGATCGATGATGAGACATGGAAATGAACTTAACAATCCCTACACAACAAACTCAAATCAAAAAGAAGAACAAAAGAAAACAAGTGTTACCGAAAAGAGAAAAAAACTCATAAAAGCTTTTTTGGGTGTCTTGACCACTCAAGAGGTTCTTAGGCATAGAGGGGGATACTATTGGGAGAGAGAGGGAGAGATTTATAGAGGACTAGAGATAGTGAGAGAGAGTGAGAGTGTGAGTGATATGGAGACACAAGTCCAATGTCGATGAAACTAAAAACACAAATAGAGTCGAGCTTGTAGATTCCAATACATACATTTTTTATTTCTTGTATAACATTTTATCATCTTAACCATTTTTTAAATAAGTTATACGCCTCTCTAGAAGAGATCGATATATACGATCTATTTTTGTTTTTTTTATAATGTTAAGACCCTTGTAGCCTTCACTAATGGAGACATATACCTTATATTTTGCTTGAAAAAGAACATACCATTGTTAGAAAAAATCAAATTTCACATAGTTATTCACATTTTTTATAAATAAGCACCAATGGAGACATATGCCTTATATTTCGCTTGAAAAATAACTTGTCGGTGTTAAAAAAAATCAAATTTCACATAGTTATTCACAATTTCTATAAATAACATAGGAGTGTTTTGTTTGTGCTACATATGAAATTATATGTCCATTATCATTCAACTTGTGGGTATCATGTAAGCTAATTTAAAATAAATAATAATTATATTAGTTGAAATTATTTTCCAATTAAGAATGGTAGGATAGGAAATAGTAAATAACAAATATATTAGTTTAAATTATTTTCCAATTAAGAATGGTAGGATGTGAACTAATATTTGTTGGGATTATATACCAACCAATTTGATTTGAGAGTGTAAACCAATTTAGATCAATATTTTGGTTATGGAGTGTACTCATATTTAGTTGGGTTGTTTCCAACTAATATGAAACTAGCTCTATTTTCTTTCCTTATTTTAGTCATGTAATTCTATTTAGTCGAGATTCTTTCCAACTAACATGGATCTAGATCTTATTTCCTTTATTAGATCCTCGTTTCACTCTAGGTAGTTGTGTAGTTTGTTAGTTTGTTTTATTAGTCCTTGTTTAAAAGGAGAAGACTAAAATGTGTTGTAAGGAGGAGAGAGTTGGACTTGGGCAAGGAAATCAAATTGAAGATTGGGGATCATTAAAGTATGTTGTAAGGAGGAGAAAAATCAACTTGGACAAGGAAATCAAATTCAGTATTGGATATCCTACAATTTAAAGAATTCTTTCTCATTTCCATTTCAATTATTTTTCTCTAACAATAAAAATGATGATTAAATTAACTATTAGTAATTCATTAAAAACTAGTTTTCTTGTATAATATAATATGTGTTTTTATTTCTAAAAAGTATTAAAAATATAATCAAACAATGCATTTCATTATAATTGTTTTATGTTCAGATTTATTTTGCTGAACTTAGTAGCGTTTCCTTATTATTGATTTAAGTTTAAATTTATTTTGATGAGCTTACTATTGAAATATCCTAGAAAATTCACAAATCACCTCCATATTGAGATGAGCTGACTCATGAAACCTGTTACAATAGTGTCATCTAACAAACATGTCTTACATTTTTCTATCTGTTGAGCTGGTCAATAATCCTTCCACTCAAAATCAAGCAATAAAAGTTCCTTCTGTCACATTGTGGCTGCATTTATACCTTTCCTGTTATGCAGAAGCATAAACATTAGAAAATTAATAGCAAAATATGATCTTTCCTAAGCTTTTACTGTATAAAAAGATCCCTATTTATTCATAAGGAAACTCCTTAGCCTAACCTTCATCACTTTGTGAGGCATAGATTTATATTAGGCAGATATGGCCATATAAAGCAATTTGTCATCGTCAGTTTGTGAGGCATAGATTTATATCAGGCAGATTTGTCCGTATAAATGAGTTTTTCATTGTTAGTTTGTTCTTAGTTGACGTTTTGATGATCTATTCCTCTCATAGAAAATTACAACTACCTCGCAATGCCGGAAAAATATCCTTCACTGAAATTTTCTTCAATTTTAGTGCCCTTGGCGATCATGTGGTCATTGGCTTCCTTGGAGGCATTTTTCTGCAAAGAGAGCAAAGTTAGACATCATTTTCGAAAGAGAATATTGATGTATAAATAAAATGTGACAACTAAAATGATAAAATTAACACATACCTTTTCTTTGTACTATCTTAACTTGGTTTTGAAATTCTGAGAATCAAGTGCAACTCTTGAGACGCTCATTTCGCTTCATCAACTACTCTGTAAATGAGAAACTTGTGTGGATAATGTTGAGGTTCGAAAATGTCTTAGTCATTTAAACACACAGAATACTTACCTTGTCGCATAACTTCTTCAATTTGGGGTGTAAGTGTGGTTCTACAGAATTTGTCCCAAGATCCGTATTATGATCGAGATTAAATGCAGTCGTAGGTTGGAAATGCAGGCACGGGATACATTGTGGTTCATCGGCAATTTAAAATTCCCATTATTTGATCGTCGCATGGGGTAGCAACATATGCAGAGCGAAACATTAATTGTCCTATTAAATTGCAAAACATGATCTTATTTTGTGGTGAAAACATACCATCATTCCCCTAATTTAAATGGGTGGATCGGGAGTCAACGCTTTTCTTTAGACAATGTTTGTTGATATTGTAATAAACCTAAAAATTCCCTAATTTTTCCATATAAAAAAATTTTGTATGAGAAATATCCCTCCCAGTTCATTCTTATTTATTTATTTTGAAAGAAAGGTCCTTCTTTCCTATTATTGTATTGATGGAACAACTTGCATTCCTATACCAATTTAACTTTCCATGGTTAGAAGGTTTTCCAAGGTGACCCACTACGGACTCGAAGATTTACTTGATGTCAACTTATTTCCATGTACATGGTGTCCATAATAAAAGACTTAGGAATTACATTCCATAATATTTAACTCACCCGAGTCATATATAAGATCAGGTTTTGAGTCTAACCCACAGTGGTAACTAGGGTTTTAGTGTCAACTTTGAGCCTGTTCCTTAAGAGAGGTTGAATAACTACTTCCTTTAACAATCTTTGTCTTAACTAGAGAGTACTCCAGTAAGCCGTTGTAATGATAGGTTTATGGTAACAAATACATTTATGGTGTACCAATCTTCCACTTGCTCAGGACTTGAAGGATTAACTTACTCTGGCATTTCTTGATGTGAAATGCAAGTCGACTGTTTGAGATAATTAAGGTTCATATCTACCATTTAATGGTAGTTCAATGTATGCAATTTTCGAAAACCCTCACCTGGAAATTTCATCCATTCTGGTAATGCCAACTTGGTCCTCATCACATGTCTCCCTTGTCCCTCGTACCTTTGGCATTTAAGCGAGTAATTAAATTTCTTCCTAGGGTTTTTCAACATCCTACTAGCCCACTATTGAGCCCTTTCGAGAGACTCTATGTGTTCTTGTTCTTCCATGAATCATATCGATGGCTCAGAAAGACGTTACTCAGAGGAACGGTATGAATAGTTGCTTCTCTGGTAAGTTTATACTGTCCTAGATTCTGGTTTTTGAATATGGTTATGTTCTCCTTCATGCCTATGCCCATCTATGATAATTCTCCACTGATGGCCGTAAGGACTCTGGTTTGGTAGGTGTACAATGGGCAGGGCCATTTTGGCGGTGATGGAAATAATAACCAAGAATGGTCTGGTCGACTCCCATCAAACAGGTAACAATTTTTTCTGCTAAATTACTCAACTGTTTTTCCTCTTCAAGAATTCCTACAAGTCGCTCGTGTGTCCCGAATTATAATAGCCCAGTCCGGTCATGTACATGGATAAAAGAGTATATGGCATTCTCGTTACTCGTAGGAGTTATCCTTATTCTTCCCTGCGTCCATGACCAATACCCTAGTAAATTGTCGATAATAAAGGAAGGTCCTATAGGGTAAAAAGGAAAACCCCAGACTATAGTCTGTGTGTTATACTTTTGTTCAGAAACAAAAAATCTTTCCAAGTTTTTATAAGTGTTTTCTATGTTTCAGAGGTCCTGTACATACTGGGTTTCATTTCCAAGTAAACCTACCACTTGCTAGACCTCCCAATCCACTGGTGGTCGATACTGTAGTTTTTCCCTTCCGAATGTATGTAATTACGCTACAGTAAAAATGTGTATCTTTACTTATTTGCAATTTACTTACGGAAACCACTGTTTAAGTCTGTAACTATAATGGTATGACATGTTTTTTTTGTTTTTTTTTTCTTTCTTTTGTTTCCTATTCTCCTCTCCCATTAGTACCCTTTATAGTATTCATACCAAAACCCATTCGCAGCTTGGCATTTGGTAAAAGAATTAAAAACGGTTTCAATGTTGTAATAATCTATCTGAAGACTTGCATATTATGCAGTCACCTCTTCCGTTCTTTCGATTCTGCAAGGTTATAGTATTGTTATTATTTCTTACTTATTTATGAGAATTGGCATTTTATGAGAATTGTGACCAAATCTAATGATTGGCCGCTACCTTTTGCAGCGAGGGTACCCATCAGGTCTTTAAGCTCACCTCTCCTCTGCCCAAGCATCGACGACTCGATTTAAGGCTGGCAACACTTCACACCCATGCGAGATAAGTATTTTGTTTTACTGAAGTATTTTCGTTATTTATAAGATCCATTTCTCAATTAAGATTTGTCATTAATAAAGGAAAACATGTCTCATCCTTTGTAGGTTTGCAGGGTTACTATGATGGAGTTGGACCACGCCTTGTACAAAAAAGGTGCTCGGGTTCCTCTTTAATCTTTTGGCGAATAGCCTAGCTTCCTGGGCATAGATAAGATTCAAAATTGTAAAGTAGGTTATCAGATTTCAAAGATGGTTGTATCGCTACTATTGTAAATTCATAGATTAATTAAGGGCAAGCCCCCTCAAAAGTCCAATACTGTGTAATAGGGTTTAGAGCTAATTTTTTAACATGGTTGTTCCATTTGTCCTCCTACAATCAATATAAAATATTTTGTTTTAAACAAGTGTCATAGAAAAATAGTTAGTTGAGTCAAATTAGATATTTTCCCAACAGTCATAATAATTAATTACAAATATCAAATTCGAAATTCGGAATTGCCATAAATGGAAAAAAAATTCCAAATTCGAATTTACTAAAAATGGAAATGAATTTCCGGCAAATTTAAATTTCTAAATATTTTATTTTTTTGGGACATCACATCCTTTCCCCCTTTAGTAAAACACTGTCCTCAGTGTTCGTTCCTTTCCTGGATCGGGATTGGATGAGATTTCTGCAAATCTCCCTCCAACTCCCAAGTGGCCTCCTCATGACTAAAGTTCTTCCATTGCACCTTTACTTGAGCGACGACTCTGTTCCGAAGTGCCATTTCTCTCCGGTCCAGAATGCGCAATAGTTCCATTTGGGAATCGCCTTTGGTTTCCACCTACACCAAGTTCCAATCAATCATATGAGTAGTGTCATGAATATACTTTTTCAACAAAGAAATATGAAATACATTATGAATTCTCAAATTAGCTGGAAGTGCAAGTTGATATGCTACGGGTCCAATTCGAGCTAGTATCTTGAAGTTCCCACAAAACCTAGGTGTCGGCTTGGCATAGTTCCGTAATTTCAATGAGATTTTTTGGGCTTTGACCTTCAAATAAACATGGTCTCCCACTTGAAATTCCAAGTGTCTTCTTTTCTGATCTGCATAGTTCGTCTGTCTATCCTGTGCTTCTTTCAAATTCTGTTGTACCTTCCTTACCATGTTTTCCATTTCTTAAAGCATCTCTGGTCCCACCATGAGTCTGTCAGCTGGGTTATCCCAACTAATTGGACTCGTACACTTTCTGTCATACAATATTTCGAAAGGGCTCAATTTAGCCGAAGTTTGATATCCATTGTTATATGCAAATTCTACCAAGTGTAGATAGTCTTCCCACTTGTTTGGTTTTGTTCTTACGTACATGCAGAGAATATCCTCTATGATTTGGTTTGTCCTTTTGGTCTGTCCATCTGTTTGTGGATGATAAATCGTACTGAAATTCAAGTTAGTATTTAGCCCTGCAAACAATTCCTTCCAAAAAGAGGATGTGAATTTTATGTCTCTATCTGAAATCACCATTTTAGGAATACCATGCAGTCTAAAAATTTCTTTCATGAATATTTCAACAATCTTTATAGCTTTAAAAGTAAACTTTATAGGAATAAAGTGTGCAGACTTACTGAGTTTGTCGATTACAACCATAATAGAATCATTATGTTTCTGAGTTTTAGGCAAACCTGTTATAAAATCCATCGATATGTTCTCCCACTTCCATTCTGGTACTGGTAATGGTTGTCATAGGCCAGCTGGATGCTGGTGCTCAGCCTTAACCTACTGACAATCTTGGCACCTAGTCAAGTATTCTGCTATTTCTCCCTTCATATTAGGCAAATAAAATAGTTTTCTAAGTGCTATTATCATTTTCTGGTAACCTGGATGGCCAGAATATGGTTTCTTATGCACTTCGTCCAAGACTGTTAATTTTAGCTCTACGAAATCTTGTAAGTAAAGCCTAATTTTAAATCGTAGTAGTCCCTTCTTGTCGATACTTATATGCGACACATACGGTGAAGTCCTTATTGAGGTATGCGACACTTCAATATGGGTGCAATTGTCAATAATTCTTTTGGCTTGTTAAAACTGTCTCAACACTTCTCTGACGAGTTAAACTTGGACCCCTTTCTTTTGTAATGATGTGATAGGGTATTCAATCTTGGAATAATGTTCTATAAATTTGCGATAATACCTGGTGATTCCCATGAATGACCAGATGTTTGTTACATCCTTAGGTATCCGCCATTCTATAATGGCTTTTATCTTCTCCGGGTCCACGACAATTCCTTCTACTGAAATTACATGTCCTAGATATTGTATTTATTTTCGATAGAAGTCACACTTGTCAAATTTGGTGTACAGTTTGTGTTTTCTCAATGTCTGTAGAACTATCCTTAAGTGTTCGTCATGTTCTTCCTCCATTTTTGAATAGACCGGAATATCGTCGATAAATACTACCACGAACTTGTCTAGGTACTGACTGATAATGATGTTCATCAGGCACATAAACGTGGTAGGTGAGTTAGTAAGTCTGAAAGGTATGAATATGAATTCGTAGTGTCCATATCTTGTCCGAAAAGTTGTTTTTCTTACGTCCTCATCTTTTATCCTAACTTGATGATAACCAGATCGTAAATCCAACTATGAAAAGATATTGGCCCCACCTACTTGATCGAATAGATCATTTATTCTTGGTAAGGGGTATTTGTTCTTAATAGTCATTTTGTTCAGTTGTCGATAATCGATACAGAGTCTTAGAGTACCGTCTTTCTTTTGTACAAAGAGGACTGGTGCCCCCCATGGTGAAACACTCGGTCTAATATACTCTTTGTCCAACAATTCCTATAATTGTATTTTTAGTTCTGTTAGTTCTGGTAGACTCATTTGGTAAGGTGCCTTTGAGATATGGGTTGAACCGGGTAGTAGGTCTATGGAGAAGTCTATTTCCCTTATAGGAGGTAATTCTAGTATCTCATCCACAAACATGTCTCTGAATTCACGTAAGACAACAAAGTTTTCTAACTTTGGCTTATCTTCTTTTTCTAGTAGATTCGTCACTTGGATGGCATAAACTTGACATCCATTTCTAATACATTTCTTGAATTGCATCACTGAAACTTGTCTGACTGATACAGGTTTTTGTATTCCTTGGGCTATTCTAATGGTGCGAAAATCATCTTTATAGCTAAGTGTCTTTGTATAATAGTCTAGTATTGCTTTGTGTTGCTCCAACCAATCCATCCCGATAATCATATCGTAAGATCCTAGTGGTAGGATATTCAGATTTACTTTTATATTTTGACCATCTAAACTGAATTCAAAATCTGAAACAAAGTCAACTACTTTCCTTTTAGTACGAGTTACTAAGTGTACAAGCCATGATTTTGCATGCTTCAGTTTCTTAAGTTTATTTGACGCTACCACATCAGGCGTAATATAACTTAATGTAGCTACAGGGTCAATTAAAACATAAATTCGAGTGTTATTGATTTTACCTTCGATTTCTACCACCGAGGACTGGTAGTCAGCTTGCCGACCATCTACGGTTGCATTTATCCGATGCAGGCTTCTACCGATGTCTCCCATCGTCGAGGATTCCTGCAAATTATGAATAGCAGTTATGTTTGCTGAAATTAAACATGGACAGTTCCTCCTTAGATGAGGCTCTCCACATTCCCAACACTTTAATGGCTTGCGCGAGCTGTCCCCAAACTTCCTCATTCCCAGGTTTACTGGTTTAGCACTGTCTTCCATTGGTTCATAACCTTTTGTTGCATTCTAATAAGGAGGTGGCATGTAGCCCTTCTTCCGTTGGTTCATCCGATCTTGTTTCTTATCCTTCCAGGCTTTGGGAAGCTCCACCCATTGTTTACACTGGTCATAACATTCATGATTTTATGAACACTTCACTCAAGGATTTGGGGTTGTCAAACTCGATTCTGTCCCTATAGTATTGTGGTAGACAACTTAAGAATCGTTGGATTTTTACCTTATCCTCCTGGATATATGGTACAAACCTTAGTAGTTCTAGAAATTTATTTATAAGGTCCTCCATCGTCATCTATCCAAGTCCTAACTTGTAAAAGTATTTCGTCTTCCTTTCATAATATATTTCAAAAAGGTATTGCTTCTTGAAATACTTCTTAAATTCATACCATTCCAACTATTCTCCTTTAGGCCCTTGGCAAGTTTAAGGTCTTGCCACCAAATGTTGTCCTTCCCTTTCAGATTGTAGATGGCCATTCTGACCTTCATGTTGTTGGAATAATTATAGATCTAGAAGTATCTTTTTATGTCCAACAACCATGCCTCAGCTTCTTCCCATGTCCTGGATTCTCCATCAAAGGTAGCTGGTTTAATCTTTTTAAATTCTCCTTCAAGGTGGTCTACTTGTTTTCCTTTTCTATCTAGTTTAGTCTTGTCTTCAGCTAAAGGTGTTCCTTTAGACGAACTGTCTCCTTTCTTTGTTTCCATTCCAGAGTTCTTGGAGGCCCTTTTGCTGACTTCTTCATCATGGTTATCTTCTTTTGGGATTTTCTTGGTCACTATACTTCACAACAGGACTTCATTTATCTCCTGTTGTTCCTGATGTGCTTTCTTCAATTTTTCATTGTGAGATTTGAAAATTTGTAATTCTGCAATAAGATTCCTTATTGTTTCCAACACCTCCGTGGGGGAGCTTCCATCACTATTCTATCTTGGATGTCCAGTGGGTCCTTGCTGCATATTTCCTTCCATCCTAATTTCCACATGCTCCTGTGCTGCCATAATTAGCACAAAACAGAAATGGCTTTATGTTTGTAATTCATAAGATTTGTTAGTTTTACATAAATTAGAATATATAATAAGCAACTAAAGTGGCCCTGTTCAGGTCCAATGCTGTAACTTTTTCTCTGATACCATATGTAATAAACCTAAAAATTCCCTAATTTTGCCATATAATTTTTTTTTCATATGGGATATATCCCTCCCAATTCATTCTTATTTATTTATTTTGAAAGAAAGGTCCTTCTTTCCTATTACCATATTGATGGAACAACTTGCATTCCTATACCAATTTAACTTTCCATGGTTGGAATGTTTTCCAAGGTGACCCACTACAGACTCAACGATTTACTTGATGTTAACTTATTTCCGTGTACAAGGTGTCAATAATTAAATACTTAGGAATTATAGTCCATAATATTTAACTCACCCGACTTGTATATAAAATCAGGTTTCGAGTCTAACCCACAGTGGTAACTAGGGTTTTAGTGTTGACTCCAAGCCTATTCCTTAACGAAGGTTGAGTAACTACTTTCTTTAACGATCTTCGTCTTAACTAGACAGTACTCTAGTAAGCCTTTATAATGATAGGTTTATGGTAACAAATACATTTATGGTGTACCGATCTTCCACTTTCTCGGGACTTGAAGGATTAACTTACTCTACCATTTCTTGATGTGAAACGCCAGTCGACTGTCTGAGATAATTAAGGTTCTTATCTACCATTTTATGGTAGTTCTATGTATGCAATTTTTGAAAACCCTCACCTCGCAATTTCATCCATTCTAGTAATGCCGACTTGGTCCTCGTAACATGTCTCCCTCATCCCTCGTACCTTCGGCATTTAAGCGAGTAATTAAAGTTGTTCCCAGGGTTTTTCAATGTCCTAGTAGCCCACTATAGAGCCCTTTCGAGAGAATCTGCGTGTTCTTGTTCTTCCATGAATCATATCGATGGTTCGGAAAGACGTTACCTGGCGGAACGGTATGCACAATTGTTGCTCTCGTAAGTGTATACTATCCTAGATTCTAGTTTTTGAATATGGTTATGCTCTCCTTCATGCCTATGCCCATCTACGATAATTTTCCACTGATGGCCGTAAGGATTTTGGTTTGGTAGGTGTACCGTGGGTAGGGTCGTTGTGGCAGTGGTGAAATAATAACTAGGAATGGTCTAGTCGAATCCCATTGAACAGGTATCAAGTTGTTCTACTAAATTACTCAATCATTTATCCTCTTTAAGAATTCATACAAGTCACTCCTACATCATGACTTATAATAGCCCAGTTCGGTGATGTACACGGATAAAAGACTATATGGCATTCTCGTTACTCGTAGAAGTTATCCTTCTTCTTCCCTATGTCCATGACCAATACCCTAGTAAAGTGTCGATAAGAAAGGAAGGTCCTATAGGGTAAAAAGGAAAACCCCACAATATAGTCTGTGTGTAATACTTTAGTTCAGAAACAAAAAATCTTTCCGAGTTTCTATAAGGGTTTTCTACATTTCGGAGGTCCTGTCCATACTGGGTTTCATTTTCATGTAAACCTACCACCTGTTAGACCTCCCAATCCATTGGTGGTCGATACTGTAGTTTCTCCCTTCCAAATGTATGTAATTACCCTCCAGTAAAAATGTGTATGTTTACTTATTTGCAAGTTACTTACGGCAGTCATTGTTTAAGTCTGTAACTATAATGGTATGACATTTTTTTTTTCTTCTTTCTTTTGTTTCCTATTCTTCTCTCCTGTTAGTACCCTTTATAGCATGCATAGCAAAAACCCTTCACAGCTTGGCGTATGGTAAAAGAATTAAAAATGGTCTCATTGTTGTAATAATCTATCTGAATACTAGCATATTACGCAGTCACCTGTTCCGTTCTTTCGATTCTGCAAGTTTATAGTATTGTTATTATTTCTTACTTATTTCTGAGAATTGGCATTTTATGAGAATTGTGACCAAATCTAATGATGGGCCCCTAACTTTTGCTGCAAGGGTACCCATCAGGTCTTTAAGATCACTTCTTCTCTCCTTGGGCATTGACGACTCAGTTTAAGGCTGGCAATGCTTCACGCCCATCCGAGATAAGTATTTTGTTTTACTGAAGTATTTTCGTTATTTATAAGATCCATTTCTCAATTAATATTTGTCGTTAATAAAGGAAAACATGTCTCCTCCTTTGTAGGTTTGCAGGGTTACTATGTTGGTGCTAGACCACGCCTTGTACAAGAAAGGTACTCGGGTTCCTCTTTAATCTCTTGGCGAAAAGCCTAGCTTCCTGGGTGTAGATAAGATTCAGAATTGTAAAGTAGGTTTTCAGATTTCAAAGAGGGTCGTATCGCTACTGTTGTAACTTCATAGATTAATTAAGGGTAAGGCCCCTCAAAAATCCAGTACCGTGTAATAGCGTTTAAAGCAGAGTTATACTTTTACTCCCAGAGTTGACCATCGACTTAGAGGGAAAATGGATTGGTTTCTCTCTTCCAGCGTACTAGGTCTTTTTATACATTTAATCTTAGAATTCAATAAAATCATGTGCTTATATCTGTTAAGGTCCCATATTGTAATCTATGTTTATTTCCATAGCTTTAATCCTTCAATTTTACTGTGGTGAATTTTCTCTGTAATGTAAAGTGGGATATGGTTACAGAATGTACCCTTTTTTGTTCTTTTAAATGCTAGCAGGAAATTTGACTTTTCGAAATACATTTCAGGTTACCTGAAATATCATTTTTTTTTGTTTTCAGAGGGTTGTTTATGATAAGGACATTCTAGTTGTAATAACTAGTTATTAAAGGTATAGAGTAAAATCATAACCATTATAATATACTTTTCGTTCTTACTCCAGAACCATGATTTTGTAGATACAGAGATGTTAGAGAAGTTACCCTAAATTTTTGTGGACAGTTCATCCGGACCTCAAGGGGATAAAGATACACATAGGAGTATGCATATAATTATTACAGTGTTTTATATAATATATAT
>SNQJ01S0068781.1:38940-52637 GCA_010110895.2 Picea sitchensis | reverse complement strand
GATGAGTAGTTGACACATGATTGGTACATACTTGGTACATGGTTGGATGCACTTGTTTATGGTACAGGTTGATTACAGGTTATTTGGTACAGGTTGGTGCATGGTTGATTCACTTGTTTAAGGTACAGGTTGATTACAAGTTGTTTGGCACAGGTTGGTGCATGGTTGATGCACTTGTTTATGTTGACAGATTGATATCTGTTGACGGTTGTTGCCTCATATCAGTTGGTGCTGAGAATGTAAGCTGAGTCTTGCATATAGAGCTGGTGCTCTTGTAGAGTTGTACTCTATTCAGTTGTTGCTAAAAAACCCTCGGATTGAAGTCCATAATAAAAAGAAAAATTGGGCATACATCTTGTGTTCTTTGTGTTCCTTGTGGAGATTATTTGTTGATGATATGTTGATGATATATGTTGCTGATATGTATTCACATCTAACTAATTATAAATGACAACAATGAGTAATGAACAAATGTTGAATGTTAACTAAGGAGTTTTTGTGTAAGAGGGAAGTTTTGGGAAAAAGATCGCCACACTCATTCACCCCTCCCTCTAAGTGTGGTAGGTGTTTCCAACATTATGAATGTCGACTAAGTGTAGAGGTGCCTTTGCCTGAGAGAGGTCAGGTGGTTTTTCTTTCCTCGCTCGCAAGGTAAGGTGAGGAAGGTTTTAGGAACTTCAGGTGGTAGGCGAAGATAATGGAAGGAAAACAAGACAAAAAAAAGAATGGTGTTGGGTTCGGACATCGGACTAGAGGATACTTGCAGGTTAGCGTTGTGTGAGTTGGTAGGTAGGTTATCTTACCATAACTTGTGCAAGGTTTCAATCCCTGAATAGGTCGAACAGAGCTGGACACCTCTGTTAAGATACATGTCTGAGGTATTATTACTGACCAAAGGATGGTTCAGCTTCCTCTTCAATTCACATGAAGACTTGGTGCAGGTTTTGGGAAAACGATGGGTGATAAAAGGTAGTAGCCTGATGTTGAAGCATTGGCGTGTTTCTTTCGACCCAGTGACAGAGTATTTTCAGTATCGCCATTTTTGGGTTTTACTACCTGGATTGCCACTTCAACTTTGGAACGAGGGGGCCTTGAAGGCTATCGACAACGAGTTAGGAAATTACATTAAGTTGGATAAACAAACCTTATCTACCCCTTCCAGAAAGGTAGGAAAAATTCTTATCGAGCTTGATATCCATTGTGGTCTACCAGAGACTTTAGAAATTGAATGTAGGGGTCGGGCGGTGCTTGAGCGACTGGACTATCTAGGTATCCCTTTTAGGTGCAATCTTTGTAGAAGCGTGGGCCACCTGAGGAGAAGGTGTAGTGGCTTTGTGGAGGAAGAGGTGTCGGAAGAGTCTATGTTGCGGAGAGAGCCACGTGAACCCTCGTCGGAGGTCAATTATTTTGAGTCAGGAGTACTCCATTTCTCACAAGTGGATTTTAGCGAGGCAAAGCAGTTGGAAACTCTACCGGGTAAGTTAAAAAAAAAATGTCCTTCTCTTTATTCCTCTTTATCCTTATGGGAATGTGATACCCTGGATTCATCTAGCTGGTTGGAGAGTTTTATCACAAAGGCCACCCACAGTCCCTCTGTGTCAGATAGGGTAGGTGTTGCTTCACCTACAGTGAAGCATACTAAGTCGAGTGCTAGGGATACCACCCCGATTTCCTTGTCTGGGGAAGAGGCCCTTAGGGACAGTGATGTGTTGTTCAAAGCCTCTGTTAAGAAGAGTAATAATTGCCTTACCTTTACTTCAAGTGGAATGGAAAATCTTGGGGAGTCAGACCGTCCACCAGGCTTTAGGGAACCTGATGAGGGTGACTCATCCCTTAGTGTTGTTCTGGACACGTTGGTTCCAATTTTTCATGAAACAAAATATCCTATTCCTTTACCAGTCTATCAAGGGATTTTAGTTATTCTGAATGTCGACTAAGTGCAGAGGTGATTTTGCCTGAGAGATGTCAGGTGGTTTTGGGGAGGGATTTTGGCTTTCCTCACTCGCAGGGTAAGGTGAGGAAGGTTTTATGAACTTCAGGTGGTAGGCGAAGACAGTGGAAGGAAAACAAGAAAAAAAAAAGAATGGTGTTGGGTTCGGACATCGAACTAGAGGAGACTTGCAGGTTAGCATTGTGTGAGTTTGTAGGTAGGTTATCTTACCGTAACTTGTGCAAGGTTTCGATCCCTGAATGGGTCGAAAAGAGTTGGACACCTCTGTTAAGATACACGTCTGAGGTATTATTATTAACCAAAGGATTGTTCGGCTTCCTCTTCAATTCACCTGAAGACTTGGTGCAGGTTTTGGGTAAATGATGGGTGATAGAAGGTAGCAGTCTGATGTTGAAGCATTGGCGTGTTTCTTTCAACCTAGCGACAAAGTATTTTTAGTATCGCCATCTGTGGGTTTTACTACCTGGATTGCCACTTCAACTCTGGAATGAGGGGGCCTTAAAGGCTATTGACAACGAGTTGGGAAATTACATTAAGTTGGATGAACATACCTTATCTACCCCTTCCGGAAAGGTATGAAAAATTCTTGTCGAGCTTGATATCCATTGTGGTCTACCAGAGACTTTAGAAATTGAATGGAGGGGTCAGACGGTGCTTCAGCGACTGGACTATCTAGGTATCCCTTTTAGGTGCAATCTCTGTAGAAGCACGGGCCACCTGAGGAGAAGGTGCAGTGGCTTTGTGGAGGAAGAGGTGTCAAAAGAGTCTATGTTGCAGAGAGAGCCATGTGAACCCTCATCGGAGGTCGATTCTTTTGAGTAAGGAGTACTCCATTTCTCACAAGTGGATTTTAGCGAAGCAGAGTAGTTGGAAACTCTATTGGCTAAGTTAAAAAAAAATTGTCCTTCTCTTTATTCCTCTTTATCCTCGTGGGAACGTGATACCCTAGATTCATCTAGGTGGTTGGGGAGTTTTATCACAAAGGTCGCCCACAGTCCCTTTGTGTCAGACAAGGTAGGTGTTGCTTCACCTATAGTGAGCCATACTAAGTTGAGTGCTAGGGATACCACCCCAATTTCCTTGTCTGGGGAAGAGGCCCTTAGGGACTGTGATGTGTTGTTCAAAGCCTTTGTTATAAAGAGTAATAATTGCCTTACCTTTACTTTAAGTGGAACGGAAAATCTTGGTGAACTTAACATGTTGTCATCTATTTCGACCGGGGAGTCAGACTGTCCACCGGGCTTTAGGGAACCTGATGAGGGTGACTCATCCCTTAGTGTTGTTCTGGACATGTTGGTTCTAATTTTTCATGAAACAAAATCTCCTATTCCTTTACCAGTTTATCAAGGGAGTTTAGTTATTGGTAAAAAAAGGTGTGGTGGGGAGGCCAACACTTTAGAGCTGCACGAAGAGGGGCCAGTGAAAGAATATGCATGGTCGAGGAGCCTGGGGATCAAGTTCTCTCCGGTTGAAACCAAGAGTGATAAAAAAAAGGTGGAGGTTGAGACCTCCTTGCTATCGGTTTTTACTTCTTCTTCCACTGACTGTGGGGCACTTAGAGCTATGAAATCCCTAGCAAGGGAGAAATAATGATTCTTCTCTCCCTAAATATTAGAGGGGTTTGGGGCACCCTGAAAGAAACCTTTATTCGTAGACTGTTAGATAGCACTCATCCAAAGATTCTTCTCTTACAAGAAACATTGGTCCAAGAGCAGAAGGTAAGAGCCTTCATGAATTTTTTTCGACCGAGCTAGTTATCATGTGCGGTCAACTTTGTTGGAAAATCAGGTGGTCTATTGGTTAAATGGGATCCAAATAAGTTTGATCCGGTTCCTTACATTTTCCGTGGCGGTATTTTTTTGACAGGCTTGTGTATTGAAAGCAAAAGGGAGATTACACTACTTAATGTTTTTTGTCCGTACTCAGAGAGGAAAGGGTTTTGGAACAAAGTGGCAAAGTGTGGTCTATTATCACATATAAATCTAATTATTGTTGGTGACTTAAACTTTACCTTATCTACAGGAGAGGTCTGGGGAGGGTCGGCCCAAGCCGCACCTTTGGCATACTTTTTCATAGAGTTTTTACAATTCTACAGTTTAGTTGATATCCAGCCTGACAAGGTTGTCCCTACTTGGTGAAATGGGAGATCAAGCGCTGACTCCATTTCCAAGAGACTGGATCGGGCATTTCTATCTGAAGATCTGTTAGCTAGTGTGGGTCTCTACAGGTCCTTGGTGGCATACCCCTTTGTCTCGGATCATGCACCTATGTTATTACAGCTTGAGATTACTCGACTCTTTAAAGAATATCCTTTCAAGTTCAATTGTCAATGGCTAAGTGAAGAAAAGTTTAAAATTATTGTTCATTATGTTTGGAACGATAATTTTTTTTTAAAAGAGGAAGGAATACAATGAAGGATAGTTTGGAAATTAAAAGAATTAAAGGCCCGAACTAAACTCTGGGTAAAGAAAAATAGACGTCGAAAATTGATCCTTTTTTAGAAACTAGAGGAAGAAATCGAAGTTGCTGTTCAGAAATCTACGGGAGGTGAACAGTCATTGGTGGAGGAAAGGCATCTAAAACTTCTGGAACAAGAAAGAAATAAGTACTTGCAGGCAGAAGAGGAACTATGAAGACAACATAGTAGGGTGATTTGGATATGTAGTGGCGACCAAAACACAAAGTATTTTCACAAATTTTCCAATTATAGAAGAAATTACAAACATGTTTGGGAGTTTACTGATGACATTGGGCAGATTCATTCTGGTCAGATGGAGCTAAAAGCAGAGGCCACAAATTATTTCAAAAACTTCTTTAAGGCGCAATATCAATCCTGTGTTAATGGACATGTCTTAATAGCTGACCTATTCCCCTGAATGGTAATTGAGGAGGAAGTCGGAGTTCTGGAAAGCCCTTGCAATTTGGGTGAATTAAAGGAGGTGATAAAACTTTTCAAAAAAGAGAAAAGTCCAGGGCCCGATGGCTGGATTGTTGAGTTTTCTATTCATTTCTTTGATTTGGTAGGGGGTGATCTATTGGATATGGTAGAGGAGTCCATAATTAGAGGTGAAGTAGTTGAGGGCCTTAACTCAACTTTCTTGGCCCTCATACCAAAAGTAAATAAGCCAACTTCTTTTGAAGATTATGGGCCAATTTCCTTATGCAACCTCTGTTAAAAGTTAATCTCTAATATTATCGCCAATAGGATCAAACCTTTTCTCTCACGCTCATTGTCTAAAGAGAAATTGGGCTTCTTAAAAGGAAGACAAATTCAAGACGCCATAGGAACAACACATGAATGCCTCCATAACATTGATATGAAAAAACTGAAGGCCCTAGTACTAAAGCTTGATCTGAAGAAAGCCTACGATTTCATAAACTAGGACTTTCTAAGACTGATCTTAATACAATTTGGCTTTGGCATTCTGACGACAAATCAGATTATGAGTTGTGTCAGTTCCTCGACCTTTGTTGTTTTACTTAATGGGGAGACTACTTCCTTTTTCATAGGTGGAAAAGGATTACATCAAGGGTGTCCTTTATCCCCTTTGCTTTTTATTCTGGTTGTGGAGGGCCTTAGTTTGCTTCTAAAGAAAAGCCAACGGGATGGAAAGTTGATGGGAGTGAAGGTATCCAGAGTAATCAAAATACTACATCTTTTTTTTGTGGATGACGTCTTGATCATGACTAGAGCTTCTCAGTAGGAATGGAAGGAGATAGACAAACTCATTATTTTTTTTTGTAAAGCTTCGGGGTTACAAGTGAATGCATCAAAATCCACAGTACTGCATGTTGGGTTATTAGAGGTGGAATTATTTTTTTTGAAGGAATTGCTCCCGTTTAATTTTGCTGAACTTTCGGTAGGATTCAATTATCTTGGTTTTTTTCTCAATACAGGTCTGCACAAAGTGGAAGATTGGAGATGGTTACTCGCCAAAGTGGAAAAAAGAATAGGACATTGGTGTAACAGGTGGTTGTCATTGGGTGGTCGCTACATCTTATTAAAATTGGTCCTAGAAAGCCAACCAATTTATTGGATGTCTTTGGCGGCTATTCCCAACTCAGTTCTCAATAAGATAAGGAAAGTTATGTTTAATTTTCTTTGGAATGGAAGTAGTGAGAATTTTCATTACCATCTTTGCAGATGGGAGACTCTAACAAAACCAAAGAACTTTGGCGGGTGGGGTTTCAGAAATTCTTCCACTTCAATAAAGCTCTGGTGTAAAACACTTTATGACGAGTGTTAACAAAGGATGGTATCTGGCACAAAGTGATTAAAGATAAATATCTACCTTATGTTTTTGTCATTAATTGGCTCAGATCGACGACCTTTCAATCGTCATCTACTTCACAAACTTGGAAAGTCTCTTAAAATCTGTCCATCTTCTTACAATTTGGCTAAGTTGGAGATCGGGTTCGGGTCACCATGTTCATATTGGAAAAGATATAATTTTGGGTATGGGGGAGACGTCCTTTATGTCCCAAACTCTTTTATCCATCTTAACATAGAAAAAGATCACTTTACTCTTTCAGGCCAGGGGACCACCTTCTCAAGACTCCTATTATGCTCAATGGATAGAGAGTAACAAGTTGGGATCTCGGGTGAAGTGGCAGAGGAATGGACCATTATCGCAAAGCTCTTATAAGATAGGGGGCCTACCTACATGATAGAGTTGATGAGTTGATGTGGACTGGGGGAGATAATTCGGGATACCTCTCTGTAAAAAATGTTTATATTGCCTTATTGTCAACACTCAGGATGTAGTCAGTTGGTGGGTGGAGGTTAAAATTCTGGAAATGGGATTCACCATTAAAGATAAAACTTTTTATCTAGTTGGCAGTGACAAACGCAATACTATCATGTGACAACCTACAACAAAAAGGCTGGGAAGGACCTAGCTGCTGCCAACTTTGCAAAAAATATTATGAGACTATAAGCCATCTTTTCATCCATTGTTCCTTCACAAAATTGGTGTGGGCGAGAATCCGAACTGGGAAAATGATTAAAAAATAATGGGAAGGGAACAATATGACAGATTGCTACATAAGATGGCTAGAGGAGAAGATTGCCCCAACTACACCACCTGCTCCAATTGTTGGAATATTTGGTTAGAGAGAAATAAAGTAATTTCTGAGAAGGGTTCTCCTTCAATCTTTTTCATGGTCACAAAGTCCCTTGGAGCACTAAAAAGGAATATTGGTCATCAAGAACCCCTTCCTTTATGTTCTTGTTTTGTAACACATCGATTAGGCACTACAGTGGCGTGTTTTGATGGAGCAACACAATCAAATGGCAAGCAGTGTGGAGCAGGGGGGGTTAACAAAAATCCAGACCTTTCAGTTTACAGATGGATCTTTAACTGTGGAGAAGGCACAAATACAAGCACATAATTATTGGGAGTGTGGGAAACCTTAACTTTGGCAACTCGATTGGCAATAAGTGAAATCTGTGTTTTGGGAGATTCCAAGGTAGTAATTGACTGGTTAAACGATAAAGGAAGATTACATGCATGTGCTATAGAAAGTTGGAAGCTTAGAATCGGGGACCTTTTAAAAAAACTTCAAAGAAATAAACTTTGCTCATATCTACAAGGATTTCAACAAGGAGGCATATTTACTATCCAAACAAGCTATTCAGGAGCCAGAAGGAAGAATTACTTTTTACAAGTGGATTGATGGGATAGAAGGCCCCAAGATGATCCTAAACTTGTACTAGCGTTGTGATTAAGATTCTACTGTAATTTCCTTTTTCTTGCATCCGTTGGTGCCCAAAAAAACTTTGTATTAGGAGAGTTGAAGGACTTATAGGCAGACTGCATGTTTATTATGGCTTAGTTTTTTATATCCATTTTGGTATCTTTTGATAGCTTTTTGGTATCTTGGGGCTTGGGGAAACACAAAGAGAAAATGATCATAGCTGAGTTTTCTGGCTAGTTTATCGTTGATATTGTAAAGACTTGAATATGTAAACAAATTATTATCAATATAATTGAGCTAATTTTCTATTGGAAAAAAAGGGTAAATTTTTTATGACTTAAAATTTTGATCAAATGTTTTATAATTTAGGTTAGTTTAAAACTAAGAATTTTTTTTGAAAGCATCATTATATATAGAATTTGGGCTATAGTTGAAATTTTAAATTTTTTGTGGAATTCCTATTAAATTTGTGATTGAAAGAAGGTTATTTTGTTACAAGATTAACTTACATCGGTTTCCATCTTCAATATCGATATCATCAATTTTTATTGTCTCTTCGAATAAGGTCAAAATCATTCACTATATAATAAGCTAATGTTGTATCAAAAGGACTTTTTTTTGGCAACAAATTTGACAATTTTTTTATGGATGAGCAAATTTTCATGGTAATCCAAGTTTTGTGCATGGTGGAATGATGCCCTAGGGTTTTGCCCATTTCTAAGTCAACACAAAGTCTCGAAAAATACGTCAAAGCTATGGATCAATGGGACTTCTGAATTTTTATATCATTGAATAACGACATCGAGAGGGGATTTTACTCTCGGATTAGGCAGTGTTGTTATCTGTCTTTGCATTTTAAGCTATTTTTATGGCATTTTTTCGTAAGCCAAATAATTAGAGTGAATAATGCATCTTTGGTTTTGATTCCTAAGTTTCATTTTGTAGGGTCAAGACAAGAGAAAATTATAATGTGCTCAAACACTATCCTTGGCCATCCAAGAATTCCAAACAAACAAACAAACAAACAAAAATATTAAATTTACCAACAAGGATCGACTACCATTACTCGTGCATACTTTTGCAAAATTAAACATGCAAGAACTAAATTAACATACAAATGCATAGAAAACATAAACATAATTTATAACTTTATTTTTATGTGATTTCATTAAGCAAATGATCCATAGAATTGAATCACCAACATAATTTGAATTTTTGAAAACATATATACCAAACAAAGAATAATTCTCACATGAATAAAAGCAAACACTTATCTTCACCAAGAAATTGACCATCANAGTGTGCAGCAGGGGGGTTTATCAAAACTCCAGACCTTTTATTTTACAAATGGATCTTTAACTATGGAGAAGGCACAAATACAAGGGAAGAATTATTGGGAGTGTGGGCAACTTTAGTTTTGGAAACTCGGTTGGCAATAAGTGAAATCCAGGTTTTGGGAGATTCCAAGGTAGTAATTGACTGGTTAAACGATAAAGGAAGATTACATGCATGTGCTATAGAAAGATGGAAGCTTAGAATCATGGACCTTTTAAAAAACTTCAAAGAAATAAAATTTGCTCATATCTACAAAGATTTCAATAAGGAGGCAGATACACTATCCAAAAAAGCTATTCAGGAACCATAAGGAAGAATTACCTTTTACAAGTGGGTTGATGGGATAGAAGGCCCCAAGATGATCCTAAACTTGTACTAGTGCTGCAATTAAGTTTCCACTGTATTTTCTTTTTCTTGCATCAGTTGGCGACCAATAAAAATCGTTATTAGGAGAGTTGAAGGACTTTTAAGCAGACTATATGTTTATTTTGGCTTAGTTTTTGATATCCATTTTGGTGTCTTTTGATAGTTTTTTGGTATCTTGGGGCTTGGGGAAACCCAAAGATTAAATGATCATATTCGTTTCTTTTGGCTAGTTTATCATTGATATTGTAGAGACTTGAATATGTAAACAAATTATTATCAATATAATAGAGCTAATTTTTTGTTGGAAAAAGTGAAGTCTCTATAGTTGAGAGCATAGGAGATATACATGTTATAAAGGAGGATGTTTGTAATTTTAAGTCCATATTTAGTCATCTGATACAAAGGAATTTGAGCTCTCCAAGGTCAGTCTTAATCTATCCAAATAAAAATATTAAGACTACATAGTGGCCAGACTTAATATTACAAAGAAGGCATGCTTTCGTTGCCAACAAAAAATCATTGCATTCAATTTTATGATATATATTATGATGAGCCATTGTTAGAAGTTAAGGTATTTGAGAGAAATTATAGACTAGCAAATGATATCTCAATTTTTAAATATTATGTGATGCTTTCAACAAATGGTTCTATGTTGGGTATAATTGAAATGGGTATAATTAAAATAATTTTTTCATAAGGTGGATTTGGTGACATAATTCCTCTTAGGTTTTTGGAAGCCATATCCAAAATTGGACATTTCTCCTTGTTAATTGTTTTTGATGAACCTTACAACAATGTTTGAAATGTAGCCTTCGTTTTCCATTCAAAAAATAATATGGCAATGAGATTTTCCTATGGTGGATCAAGCACTTATTCCTTGTTACCTATAGAGTATCTACAATATTTCAAGTTTTTTCTTAGATTTCTTGCTTCTTAATCTCCTTGATAAGTTCAAGAGCTCATTTAATTTCATAAATGGGTATCGTGAATTAGTGAAAAGACTACAAAGATTGTCGATGATGATGTTAAACTTTCCCAATCTTTTTGGTTTCCAATGATTGAACTTGGACAAACTATAGTGTTTTTTGTTTTTACATTGGGTTCAAACTTGGTTAATGCAATAATAAATGATTCTTATTTGCAATTAAGATGGTCAAGAAACAATGCAAATGGACTGAGAATGTGGGCCATTGTGACATGGCAATATAAATGGAATATGATAATAAGAGGAAAAGGTTGGAACATTGTGAAAACATATGGAGGAAAAATATTGTGGTGGCTATTGATGGGGTTATAAAAATTACACAATACAAAAATAAATCAAACATTCTAAGAGTATTCTTGTGTATTCTTTGAGTAACAAATATTGCCATCTTCAGCAACACTTGAGGCATTTGTTTTCCTTTAACTTCTTATGTTTCTTAAATCCAAACTTATCCTTATGTTTTTGCATTGAGGGATACATGTGCCCAAAGGAAAGGACCTAGTCTAAAAACATGAATACGGTTTTTTTTCCTAGCATGCGTTATTCTTTCAACTCATTTTACCTTAAAATCATTGAAATTTGGCATTGAAAATTATAGGATAAATATGATACTAAAGTCAGAGATAGATTGTTAAACAATTAGCTTAGTGAGAGATCTATGGTTGATTAATACCATGGGTTACAAATTTGTTTTTCACAGTAATTGATATACTTTTGTTGCTAAAAAAAATCCATAGAGAGAGAGAGAGAGAGTACAACTATTTTGTTGGCATAAATTTAGGGTATATAGTATGAGCCTTAGGTTTTCAACAATATATCACAAGAATATATGTCATGTTGGGCATGGTCACCGAATGGGGGTTATTGAATTTTTTTCTTTTACTCTAATGTGCCTAAAAAGATTCATATCCGTATCCTTATGAAATTGTTGATAAAACTATTATAGTAGGTTTGATCTAGGTGGATATTGGTGGACACCCACCTATTCCAACTGGCTCCTCTTGACAATTTTTAGTTCAATACATTCTTCTGTACTTATTTGTAATTATGGGTTCGAGACTTCCGGGGATGTTTGAATCCCTACACATCTTCCAGGTGGATACTGGTGGCCTCCCATATAATCCAAATAGCTTATTTTGTATGTTTTCATGTCAACACATCTTGCTGTACTTTCAGGGCCATTTTGGGGCCCTAAACATTGTTTTTTTGTCTTGCCAAAGTCAAACTGTAGACAGAGTCAGACTTTGATGGTGTAATGTGTAGTTCTATTAAATACCTTTCCAAAGGTCTATCACGTGCCTAAAATGGAGGTTGTATGCAAAAGTTATGACCCCGGGAAGTTGAGGTACCAAATTACCCATAAGGGCCCACATAACCTTTGGCGTTTCACCTCCTACGGTTAGGTTTTTGGATGTCTAGGGTTTTGGAATTCATGAGTAATATAAAAAAAGGCCTATGGATCCTCATTGTAATCATTCTACTAAGACGGATGCACGTAGCAGCCATATCTCTTCTTAGAGATAGCTACCGCCATTCTAACAAGTGTTTCAGTTCTGCAGTTTTACAGTTTCATCCTCTTTCATTTATTCAATAGAAGATATTGTTCACTGGATATTTGTGTTGTTCTTCATATTTCTATGTTTATTGTATTCAATTTGTTAATCGGTTCGTTCCACTCCTAAATCCGCATTAATAGTATCAAAGCGGTTTTCTCTTCATTTATTTTTCTTCGTGCATGTCCCCAACAAGATCTGGGTACAAGAAGTTGGGACTTGAACCAATCAAGCCGTTGCAAGATTGGCTGCGCCAAGCCCAAAAACAACCCATGGGGGACAAAAATAAATATGATGGAGCAGGAGATCCTTGTAAAATGTTGCTCAAGGAATCTCTTGCACGCAAAGGAATGAAATGATGGACAACTTTGCACAGATTCTTCGATGGATGCCCACTTGAGAAGCATCTTCATCAAGCGGCCATGCAACCCCCTTCAAGGTACATGCAAATTTTGATATTCCATTATTTGAAGGACTGATAGATGTGGTTGTTGTAGATAAATGGTTGAATCTGCTCAAAGGGTATTTTTTGGTCAACAATTTTTCCGATAGGGAAAAGATTACTTTTGCACTCCTCAAGGCCGTCCCCCATGTTAAGGACTAGTGGGATATTTACTCTGAGCAAAGGGCCATAGAGGACTCAACAATATTTGTGGTTTCCCCTACATGGGATTCCTTCCAGTATGCCAGTAAAGAACAATACTACCCCATTGGAAGATATGAGGACTAGTACACCCGATGGACCACCCTACGTCAAGAAAGGGACTAGACAGTACCAAATTTCGCCAATAATTTCCATACCCTGCACACCAAATTGGGTATCAAAGACTTTGAGTGACATATGGTGCTCAAATATCGTGAATGTTTGCATAGATACATTCAAATAAAAATGGAATTTCTGGACATCGCCTCATTGGGTAAAACTTATAGATATGCTGTCAAGATGGAGAAGAAATTTAAGCATAAGAGGCGAGAGTTTGGATCTGCAAACTCCTCACAGATGAAGCAGAGAAAAGGAGGCCCCAACCCACATGGAAAGGGAAACGAAAAATATGGCCACTCTCAGGACAACTAGTCCAAGCTGCAACACAAGAAGGGAAATGAAAAGACGAAGAAGGACACATGAAAATGGTGTGAACACCATAAAATCCCTTGTCACAACATTGAAGAATTCTGCTCCAAGCAGTCACTTGTGGCTGAGATGAAGGCATCCGAGTCCGAGGCTGATTCTGAATCCAAATCAAATCCATAAGGACGAAAGAAAATTATCGATGTTGAACCCAATGCCACTGTCGCTACCACCAAAGTCCAACTAAGCGAGCTAGAAGAACCAGAGGAAGGGGACCATCTTTTTCACTCACAAATGTGGGTAAAGGGGGCTCCGCTTCATTTCATTGTCGATAGCGGAAGTTAGAAGAACCTGATCTCAATAGAGGTCGTCAAGCGATTGGAACTACCGACGACACTGCGCTTGCATCCCTACACCATTGAATGGATTCACCAAGGAAGATATCTCCTTGTCAGCCAACAATGTTGTTTTCCCTATGGCATCAAGCCTTTCAAATATGAGTATTGTGTGATATTTATCCCCTTGGATTTTGTGATGTTATTTTAGGATGACCATATTTGTGGAATCATCATGATGTGTATGAGTCTAGACCCCTTAGTGTTATTATTAATTTGGGTAGACAATTGTACAAGATACCAGAGTTAGTGCCGCTTGCCACTATTTATTTAATCTCTGCTAAGCAATGCAGTAAGGTCATTTCATAGACCGGGAAGTTCCTCTTTGTTGTGATCTATGCTCACA
>SNQJ01S0068781.1:0-14343 GCA_010110895.2 Picea sitchensis | reverse complement strand
TCGATTCACGACACAAAAAGAAGGATCTGAGCCAAGAGGAGGATAAGATAGGCCTTAAGACGAAGACGAGCCTTGATGACCAGGCCAGTGCCGACGAGAGCGAGAAGATCATCGTTGATGAGATAAAAAATGATGAGGGGATGCCATCCTTTTGTTGGTGCATCAACAACGGGAGAGGGAAACTTATCGACAAGTAGTGCATAGGTGAGGGAGAGATGAACCTCACCAATATGCAGTGTATTGAAACGAAAGGGAGGTATGCTGCCGATATGCAATGCATTGAAGGAAGTGGAAAGCATTTAGTTAGTGAAAGGGATGAGCACGGTGAAGATAATTTTGTGGAAATTACTGATGTGTCGATGTTGATCATGCAAACTTCACTGATGATAAAGATGTGTTTCCATGAGGTTTCGCGGAAGCACTTTGGCGCATCAACCAAGTTCAAAGGAAGGTGGCCTATGTATTGACGAAGAAGTCACTAACACACCGATATGTAGGTGGAAGAAATGATGCATTTTCCGGTACATTATGTATCAACGTAGGAAGAGGGAACTCGCTGAAGTGTGGATCGACAGATTGAGGTGATCTAAAGAGAAACTGCAAATGGTAAGGAGAGAAGAGGGAGAGGAAAAACTTGAGAAAGAGAGTGAGAAAGGGTTCCAGTAGGAAATTTAGAAGGGGGGCGAAATTTGTTTTCTTGGAGAGATAATAAGATAAATAATTTGGGAGGTTGTTGTGTGCATGCAACAAGTTATAACTCCCAAAAAAAGGAAAACAAGGGAGAAAACTGCAGACTCATAACTTACAAATTGAGAGGTGTAACTCCCTTTTTGTTTGTTCATTTGTTCCTTAAATACCTTTACCAAGATGTTTTTGAACTTCTAACTGCCTCAACCACTTTCAAGAACCTTCAACCATTGCCTCAACCACTTTCAAGAACCTTCAACCATTACCTCAACTACTTGTTCAACCTAAGTCTTGATGTAATATTTGAAGGGACCGACCGTAATTTCTTCTTTGACTCTGAGCACAAATATTTGATCACTTATTTCACTCAACTTAACGTTTTGTTTTCGAATCAAATAATAGGTTGTCAAATTATTATAGGTGATTGTTTACCCATGTTTATATCTCCATCTTAGGTAGTTGGTTAATTCATTGAATTGAGTAGCGATATATGATTTGGTGGTCTTCCAATATTCAAATTCTTGTTTGTGAGCTCCTTTTCCTCCTATAGACGATGGAGGGTCCATCCATTTCCTTTATGGAATTAATGACTTTAAAAAAACTTTGCTTCTTCTATCCCAATGATATTACAACTATTAATCATTTGTTGGAGGATATGCAAGCAAATATAAATATTCCATCCAACTCATATTTGATTTAATATTTTATTAGAATAGAGATCTTATTTTTGTCTTTTATGTGGGTTAATTCCATTTAGCTTCTTAATAAATGTCTCAACATAATTTGTGAAAAATTCCTAGTCACTCTATAAAGTACATTGGAAAGAAAGATTACTCAAGGATGTGAATTTGGGTAGCAAGGCGAGAGGATCGATATGTTATTCCCATAGCTCAAAAAATATGTTAACCCTATTCTCGTTGGTTAGATTGTATGTTTACCAAATATTAGATATTACCATCTACAATTTTTTTGGACCATTATAGTAGTTCTTAGGCCTTCATTTTCTTGATAGATTTGATGGGTGTCTTATCTAAGGAATCATTGGATTCTTGAATATTTAAAGGTTGTGAAAACAAGGGCATTAGATTTAATGCCACTTCTAACTTTATCACCCATTTTCTCACATAAACATTTTCATGTAGTTTCTTAGTTATAGAATGTGACACCATATTTTCCATATATCTTGGTGATTTTTCAAGGTTCCTTCAGTCTCCAAAATTTTTTCATCCTATATAATGTTATGTTTTTCCAATAATTGCTTCCCTCTAACCATGATCTTCACAATTTGGATTTTCTTAGAGTGTGGGTTAAATTCATCATGATGCAAGGTGATCACTGATATAGTTGTCCTCAAAAGTAAGAGGACCCAATTAGTGATCATCTCTTTCAATTGTTGGATCATTCTCAATCTTTGTCATGGACCAAGGAGGAAATTCATCTTCCTAGTCATCTATCTCCATAAATTGTGTGCCTTTGTCTATAATATCATATTGGTCAACCTTTGGGGATCTCTTCCTTTTTGTGAATGATGGAATAGTGTGCTCTTTTATCATTTCTAGTTGTAGAGGGTCTTGATCCTCATCATTGACACTAGCACTAGTAGTGTTCCCATGTCCTATACTAAGAGAAGTGGTTAAATTCACTGTTATAGAGGAGATGGATTTATCCCTTACCTCTCATGATGTAGAGACACCACCATCGCTTGTCCCTGAGCCTTCTCTTCATCTCAAATGAAAATCATTTCTAATGATAAAACTTTAGGCTCCTTTTTCTTGTGTTTTATTCTTATTACCTTTATCATTGGAGTTGATCAAGATGTGCAAGTCATCTTGAATCCCCCCCTCCCCTTAACCTCCATATGAGTAACTTGATTATATCCTCCTTCTTTCTATAGATGGTTAGGAAAACACAAATATTTGTTACATTTAATTTCAACCATGTGAGCATGGAAAATCCCCTCAAGATTTTAACCATGCACTTCACCCTCCTTCAACTTGAGTGCTCAAAGACCTTTTGCAATCTCAACTAGGTGAACAATGCTTCTCATTGTGACACCTACACATTTGAAGGGTGTAATACAAATTGCCTTCTTTTTCTTCCATTGAAGAAAGTTGACCACTTGTGATATTGTCAACACAACTGTGCAAGGAGAAATATATTGCATGCAAACCTTGGTAGGAGGCAAGATTTCTCTTCAAAACTAAAAAGGTGAATATAAGTAAATTGTTCATAATAAAGTATTGTCCATTTCACATAATGAAATTCTAGGCTTATAGAGTCATCTTATCAACTTCTCAACATGTGATAATTTTCTTGAATCTCCCCATGAAAGCATATTGTACTCTATAGAAATAGGATGGGGCCTTGTTCTTCCATGGCAGAGGATACCAATTCTAAATAGTCTCAATCATTAAGTTAACATATTTTTTTGGGGGATTCCTTAAAACAAAATTGTAGAATAATAGTGAAAAGATGAGATAAGAGTTCATGAAGAACCTTTTGGTTTGTTGAAATTATGAAAGTTGATAAATGATCTCATTGGAGATGAGATCACCCAAATAAAATATGGTTTACTTATATAAGATGTAGTATATAATGTACAAGACATACCTTGACACTTGCACAATAATATCTTGTCCAATATCGTGAGAAAAAAACCATCCATATTCTTAGTAAGGTTCTAATAAATCATCTACCTTTGTATGATATGCCTTGATTTTATCATCAATTAGGCACATGATCTATATTTTAGGAGGGGGATACCACCACTATGAGCATCCAATAATGAATCATCCTCAGATACCTTGAAAACCTTAGTTTTTTTGGGAATATCAACATGTCCCTGAATGTGGAAAGGATAAGGGGCATGTGAAACTTACCTACCTCTTTCAAGAACACCATCATGTACTTATGGTTAAATTCTTGGTTAAAATTCTTGGAGCACAATTGTACCAACACTTGAAAGCTAAAATATTTGGGGATGCACCTCACCTTTTCGAAGCCAAACATCCAAATTATGTTTTCAATGGATATGTTATTATCAAAATACCATCAACACACCATTGAATAGTGAAAATATCTATCTCCTAGAGCTAAGTAATTAACACTATATCTATAGTAAGGGTTGATCCATTTCTTAGGTGTCATACCACTTTATTCCCCTTCTCACAAAAATAAAAATGAACAAAGTACTAACAAGTGATGGTTTCATTCTTGGTGTCTATTAATCACACTTGGGATCCATCGTGAAAATTTTAAGGGACATATTTGTATTGACATCAAATTGAATGCATAAAAATTACCATCAATAAGATTTTATTACAGCAAGATAAATCTTTGGATGGAAGGTGATTGTGAGGTACTTACAAAGAAATCATAGATATAGAAAATGATGGGATGAAGCTTTGAATGTGAGGTTATCATAAGGTATGTACTAATGATGAATTCAAAGACGAAGTGATGGTATATGTGGATGATTGTGGAGGGTGGAATAATAAAAGGGTGGGGTGATGGAATGACACTAGAGCCTTCCATCTTCTACCTTTTTCCTTCCACCTTTTGAAATCTTTGTATTCCTCTTAGGAAAGGGATAACATAATGACATAATGATGGGAAGGTAGAGTAATAGTAAGGGTTGGTATGGATGGTGGAAATAAATGCTATAGAGATGGATGGAAGAATGATGAAGAAGTGGGGAAGCAAAATATATGTGGTAGAGACCTGGAAGTTTGGCTTGATGGTATGTTGGGAAGGTGGAATGGTGGAATAATGGATTGGAAGTCATGTCTTATACCTTCTACTTTTTCCCTTAGGTGACATGATGTGATAATGAGATGGTACAATGGTGGATAAAGGAATAACTAGAGAAATCCCACCTTTTTCGATGAGCTCTACACTTGGAAAAATGGAAATCTTACTTTTCATGAGTTTCTCGAAGGCTTTTGGTAAAATCCCGATGAGCATGAAGACGTGTCAACAATATTAAACTTCAACATTAATATTGTTAATAAGTTAATAAAAGGCAGAGCTTCATTGACACATAGAGTTTTCCCTTTATTTAACATCATGCTCTTCAAATTACGAATACAAAGAGAATGGGAAAAAAACATATAGGTGAGATGAGAATAAGGTTGATGAAACAAATGATCATCTAGATACCTAGACGAAATTGACAAAATCAAAATTCAATAATTTTTATTATACCTCCAAATATATGTATTAGATTGGTTATAATAATTACCCATTATTATTATAGAATTATTACACGATAATATAATATAATTTTATTAATTCTCAGCAAATAACATGTCTTCTACAATAAATCTTTAGTTAGACATTACTAACTGTAACATATGATTATGCACTTAGGTTTTATTCCATGTGAAATGACTAAAGATAAAATAATTATAAAGAGAGTATGACATACTAGCTTCCATGAATAGAAATTCAGATATACACTTTCCAACCCACTTCTTACAATTATAGAGAGTATGGCCTACATAACTTCCATGAATAGAAATTCATGACATAGACTTGCCAACCCACTTCTTGCATTTATAAATTACAAAGGGATTTTCCTTTTGTTGTTTTTCCTTCATGGACACACTTATGTTCCTTTTCCTCTATTCAATATATGTCTATACAAAGGGATGCTATTTTTTTCTTCATAGACACACTTATGTTCCTTTTCCTCTATTCAATATATGTCTATACATCAATATATGTCTATACAAAGGGATGCTATTTTTCCTTCATGGACACACTTATGTTCCTTTTCCTTTATTCAATATATGTCTATACTTTGAAACATGATTTATTATTGAAACTAAGTATAATTACACAAAGGGATGCTATTTTTTCTTCATAGACACACTTATGTTCCTTTTCCTCTATTCAATATATGTCTATACATCAATATATGTCTATACAAAGGGATGCTATTTTTCCTTCATGGACACACTTATGTTCCTTTTCCTCTATTCAATATATGTCTATACTTTGAAACATGATTTATTATTAAAACTAAGTATAATTACTAGTCACATAGTTCAATGTTATCCTTGTGCCAAGGAAAACAACTTCATAAAACACATTCTGGAGTATGTAATGAGATATTCAAATGAGAAAGAGTGATATTTCCCCAATTCATGTTCTAAAATTTCCTTGGGATTCACAATATCATACTATTCCCGAAGACAGATATAGTTAATCATTACATTTAGATTATTCTGATGTATTATCACCCTTGCAACTTTCAATTCGAAGTATAACATGATGAGATAACAATTGTTTCCTTCCAACCCTAATTGGGAACATGGTGAAAAATCATCATTATTCTCTTAATCCTATCAATAAAATTGAAGCCAAGTAATATGCATTAGGCAGTTTAAATATTGGTGATCAAAAAGAAAGAATCACACTTAACTGTAATATGCATTAAGAAACAAAGTTAATAGATGGTGTCAAAAGAAAGAATCACATAACATTACTAAGATGGGGATTTCATTTTGTAGAATTCCAGTCTAGTGGTTGATATTGAAGTTTTTATCATCAAATGTTGAGCATACTTTGATGAACAACTTTGCACCTAATAAATAATGTTTTGTAATATATATTGAAATTTGAAAGAAGTAAAATAAATGGATGAAAGAACACAATTTTATAAAACTTATTGGGGATGTTGGACTTTGCATTGGACTTAAATTTTTTTTATCACTTCCTTCGTAGAGGTTGTTTTCCTTTGTAGATTAAATTAATTTATGAGTACAATAAAACATATGACATAAAGTTGAAAACATGAAAATAAAATGTTCTTCAAAAACATATTTAGATAAATTGTCTCTATTGTAGACGTTATTTCAGCTTAGTCATTTTGTATAGTGGGAACTTGTTTATATTAACAATGTGATATTAGAATTCAAATCATTAATGTAAAAATGTACATTAAAATAGGAGTAAATAATACTATCACTTTCATTTACAACTACCTTTTCCTTCCCATAGCTTCTACTATTTTCATGAGTTCAGCTATTGATGTTTTTTAGAAATGAGATTTGTTTATTTTTTATTTTTTCTTTGATTGTAGCTTGCCTTGCAGCTAGGGCCTTCTTACACACATTTTTTCCAAACAAGTTAGTTGGAATAACTCCTAGGCCAACCCCATGACATTGTCCCCTTGCATCAAGCCCTAATACCCTAGCAAGGGAATCATCCCTACTTGCAAATTGATTAGCTGCAACTTTTGATTGTGCTTCTTCAATTTTTTTCCGACATTTTCCATGCCATTAAAGAGAGTCACACTAGAAAACATTTCCAACATGTAAAATGGCATTCCAAATAATATCTAAATTATAAGGTTGAGAACTAGTTGTTTTTTCTCCAACAACTAGTGTGATTGCAATTCCATCCTTCTTTGGATGACACTTCTTCCATAGGTTTACCCTAGTAATGGATGTAGTATCATCAAAGGAACTTTATTTTATCTAGTTATAACAAATAAAATATTATGATCAAATTGAAACATTATATAGTGAATCCTAACTATGTTAATATTTATCACAAGTACTTACCATATCATCTTCTACCCTTTGATAACCTCAATGCCTAGAGGCATACAAGTCCCCATCTTTTCCTCAATGCCTAGAGGCATACAAGTTCCCATCTTTTCCTCTGTTTTTCATAGATTTCTCCTTATCCCTTTAAAACTCAATTGAAAATAAAAATATAGGCCAACATTACAAACCATTGAACATTAAAGGTAACTTGATTATGATATGTAAACATTTTGCTTATTTGCAATTTAATGGTGGTTCATGATAGGATGAACTCTCTCCAAGCTCTCTCAATGATCTTAGTTAGAGGAACTTTTTTTAATATTTCCTTGTTGGATTCATGAGTATTGATGTATTTTTTGGTCAAATAATACTTGTGATTGTTTTCCATATGGCATGTAGAGTATGCATAACAATATTTAAGGATGGGTGTATTTGTGAATTTTTACTGCAACATATAAGCAACACATTATTAGATGGTATGCTTGAAAAAAAAAAAACATTTAAATCATGCAAAAATACAAATGTAGCATCGAAAAAATATATAAATGTCTAAAAATAACATTTATGATGTCCCATAGGTCCTCCTTTAGCGGATTTGAAACCTTCCTCCAATTAGAATATGTGATTAGATTCATTTCCCTAGTGAGTACATCTAGTAATGATGATAACTTCACAAAGATTGGAATTTCAATCTTTCCCTCAAATTATTAATATATACACATCTAGTTGTACCTCTACTCTTCTTCTTGACTTTCTTATTTGATGTTTGTGTAGATGGATCATCCCCTTCTACAATAGTATGTCGACGGCATGCTTATTTTTGAACATGTTTTATAGAAGAAAGGAATCTAAGGTATCAATGGATTTATTAATGAAAAATAATGTTATGAAGAAAAATGTATCAATGGGCACAATGTCTTCTTCATGTTGCTCCTATCATTGAATAGAAGGCGATGACTCTTTGCCATTTCTTTCATTGCTAGGATTAATAGAATCATTCAAATGCATTGAAGGTGTTTCATTGCATGCACTTTTTTTGAAGTTTCCTCTTCCTAGTCACTATAGCCAAGATTGTTAGTAGAGATATGTATAACATTGTCATAAAATAGAAACACAAATTATATTGAAAAAGGAAATAAATGTTATGTTTTTTAAATATTTTATTGAAATTGAACATTTCCCTTCCCCATTTAATCCTTTTTACTTGCTATTTTTGAAATTTCTATAAACAATTTTTTTAATTTCATGTCATAATTTGTTTTCTCAGATGGATTAGAGTATTACTTAGTCATAGAAAATTATATAGTTGTAAAAGTATATGACAAAACATTCTAAATATGAAAATCTAATATAAAAAAATGATATAATTCCAAAGCACAAATAATAGCTTAGCTCCACAACATGCATGTACACAGCTTGCATAATAATAAAATTGTGTATCATTACTTAGCCATGAAATGTGTGAGTACATTGGGCAACACCCATATACTAAAAAGGTATAGTATATAATAAATACCCATTCCACAAACATGGAAATGAGAAATATTTATTTTTTTCAACATTTAATGTTGTATCTATTTAGTTTATGAGGAAAGATGAACTTAGTTTATGAGAAATATATGATCTATTCATGAGTTGTTGATTTTACCATTTCTAATTCTCTATAATAATATAAATAATGTAGTTACCCATTCACATATTCCCTCTCATTTAATTCCCAATGGCTTGCAACAAGGAACTTCAAATATATAGAAACAAATCTATAGAATGACATGAAATTGAACATAATAATCAAATAATTAAAAAAAACAGTAGTTCCAGCAGATAATGCTTTTTTGTAACTTGTGTCCTCACCATACACATATCACTCTACATTTGTAGAAGCATGAAAAACCAAGTAAATTCAGTAGTCACGGACTCATGGAGATATATAAAGCCAAATTCACAAAGGCATAACAAACAAATAAAGACTAGTGCTCAACCAATTCTAATAAAATCATAAAAATAGCTTTTAAATAGACCTCTTATATTTTTAAATCAGGCATTAGGCATTAGTTACTATGGTTATTGAATACAATTAAGTGTGGTTTTTCATGTGTCCATTGGGCTTAACTTATATTAATGTATGAAAACAACATAGAAGCATGCAAAACCAAGTAAATTCAGTAGTCACGGACTCATGGAGATATATAAAGCCAAATTCACAAAGGCATAACAAACAAATAAAGACTAGTGCTCAACCAATTCTAATAAAATCATAAAAATAGCTTTTAAATAGACCTCTTATATTTTTAAATCAGGCATTAGGCATTAGTTACTATGGTTATTGAATACAATTAAGTGTGGTTTTTCATGTGTCCATTAGGCTTAACTTATATTAATTAATGAAAACAATTAAATACAAAATCATTTTGAATGCACTACACATTATCATGATTTAGTAATGCAACAAAAGGTTGAATCTAGTAATGGTGGATTTTTTTTAAAGATGGAAACACAAGGTATGCACTTAAAAATACATAACAAATAAAAACACATTAGAACAAGAATAATATATTAGGCATGAACTGTTTAGCTAAATCGACGGTCGAAACATTATTTTTAAGAATTAGCGACAACCATAAAATATGTGACTTACATCTATCTTGGGTGAAATACAACACACACACACACACACTATGTAGTGATTATTGAGGGGAATATGTGATTTAGATGTTTGAATGTATTGGGTTATTTGGAGGAGGTTCTCCTATTCTTTAAGGAGTTATTGTGTAACTCAACTATCTTATCTATTTGTGAGTTGTGATTTATGCTCACATTTGGTGTACATGGTGTGCACTTTGGTTTCTTATGACATTTTGAGTTTTTGTACACACAAGAGGGTACGGCATTAGGGTCCTTAATTGCCTGCAAATCTTTGAGGAAAATATTTTTTAAGGAGGCTATTGTGATATAACCCCAAGGAGGGAATATATAGGGTTAACCGTATATGATATAACCTCAATGGGGGAATATATGAGTTACATGTATATGATATAACCCCAAAGGGCTGTATATGAGGCTACATGCATATGTAATAGTAGTAAACCTAATAAAGAGAGGCCACTTGTGCAATTTGTGAATATGTATATATAGAAGTTATGTAGTCATTATTTAGGGAGAGAATATGATTTCAATGTATGAATGTAGTATTAGAATTGGAGGAGGTTCTCTTTAAGAAAGTTATTATTTATCTTATTTATTTTGGAGTTATGATCCATGCTCAATTTTTTGTACATGGTGTTTACTTTTGTTTTCTTATGATATTTTAAGGTTTTGCTACATAACATATTATATATATAGTAAAATAATGTTAATTCCAATAAGATGCATATCTGACAAAGATGAAATATATTATGTTTTCAGTTAAACATATCCATAGGTAAACATTACTATGAAATCTAAATAAAATGTCCATTTTGATTTGAAATGGCATGGAGGAAAATGTGATATCATTTTTACCAAGAATCTAATGGAACCCCGTGCAATGTTAGAGGTCCAAGGAAAATACATTTTTATATGAATGTAAATATATTTGTACAGTAAAAAATATATTTGCAAAAGCATAAAAAAAAGTAGTAATAAAATTAAAACTTGCCATACATAAAATTAATACTCAATAGACATACATTAATTGTGTTCAAAAGATTGGCTGAACTAAACATTTGATGTAGTAGAAAATAATGAAGTAGGAATTTGATATTGAAACAATCCAACTTAACTCCAATTCTTCATTCATATCCAAGAGTATGTCCTTAGATCTGAACTGTTGATTCTAAGTTAGACACACTAACCCACTGGAACCAAAAGTTGAAAATCCCAACAATACTCTATTTTTCATATGGCTGGAAAAATCCTCCATTAAGATGTGGTGGTGAAAAATGGAAAAATAAAAGACTGGGTGGTAAAAAAATGGAAAAAACAAAGTGTGGGAAAAATTGAAAAAGAACGGTATGGTGGAAAAAAACTAAGAAAGCAAAGCGTGGTGGAAAATAAGTTGCAAAAACAAATGTGGTGGGAGAGGATTCCCCATGGTAGTAATGGAATCCTAACATGGGGATTCTCCATGATAGAAACATAACCTATAACATCACTTATATAACAATGAAAAATTGTCTACAAAAGATACCTAATGCACTAATCCATTAACACCAAACCCCTTAACCCCCAACCTGACCCATTAACCTACTTGATCCAAAAAATTCTTAGATGCTTAATTAGTATTCAGTTCATATAAACATCTATGCCAGTCTTCGAATCGTACCGATTGTTTGGTTGATTGCAAAATACATGTGAATTACTTATCTATCAATGCACTTTAATGATAAACAACTTGCAAATAACTAAGCGGAAATAAAACAACAATATTGAAATCACATACACAAGTTTGTCGCGGAGTTCACCCAATGACTAGATTTATGAGCAGAACGAAAATGAATAACATAATGAATACAATAAACAACGAGATATGAAGAACAACAACATATAGGTGAACCATAACTCTATTGAATAAATAAAATAGGTTGAAACTATAAAGGTGGTAAGCAACATGAGATGGTGGTGGCTATCTGAGAGAGATGTAAGTACGCTACGTAAATTAACTAGAACAAATGATTACAATGAGGATCAAAGGCCTTTTAACATTATTCATGATTCCAAAGGCCCTGTAAGCCAAAAATCTAACATTGGGAGATGAAGCGTAAACATTATGTAGACTCGATGGGTAGGATTGGTACCTCAACTTCCGGGATGCCGCGTTGCATAAGACCTCCGTTTTAGGCTCATGATAGCCCACTGGAAAGGTCTTATAGGGCTACACATTATGCCATCAAACTTTTTCTTTTTTTACAGTTTGACTATGGAAAGAAAAAAAAAAAAAAAAAACGTTGTTTGGGGCCCCAAAATGGCCCTAGAGGGACAAAAGATTTGTTGACATGAAAACATCCAAATAATCCGGTTGGATTAAGTGACCATACGATCTCCACACAGGCATGTGTGGGGCTTTAGACAACCCGAAAGTGTAGAACCCACAATTACAAAAGAATTCTGGAAGAGCGTCTTTGAACTAAAAACTATCAAGAGCCAGGTTGGAATGGGTGGGTGGCCACCAATATACACACAGATCCAGTCCCTCCCCAACAAGAGCAATGAGCATCCATTCCGTTTGGGTCTTATCGGGTAGAGCTAACTTTTCTTGAATTTGGCCTCGGGTGAGCCACTTGCCCAGCAGTGTAAGAGCTGCTTGCTTAGCGTGACTAGATAAGATGGATCCTCTGCGGAGTGCCCTTGACCTAAGTGTCCACTATATGATAGGTGGATGCATTATCTGATCGGGGTTGAGCTCTGACTGATGCTGTGTTTTAGGATCTTTAGAGGTGTCGATAATGGTGGAAAATGCTAATGAAGGAGTCCCGTGAACAGGTGAAATCCAAGGATGGGTGGAGTGTTGACTCAAAATCATTGCTACCCACAAGTTATAGCAAGATTTTCTTCACCTCATGCAAACTTGATGAGAAGTCCTTTTCCATTTCCCTATGTACTAGATTCTCCCTTTGCAAATCCCGGAGCTAAAAACATATTTTTTTCCACATATATGTTCCCTGGCTAACTATACATCCACTGTGATATATGAAGGTTTTCGCTATTACAACTTTGGGTTTTGTGCTCTAAATTAAAAATGGTGTCGGGTTCCATGTCCGTCACGAGATCCATGATCCTTGACATTCCATACACTAGAAATTTTGACTCGGACCTTTAGTTCCATTTGAAGACTATAAATGGGCTTTATCCAAGTTGTGGATAAGAGGAGAAAAATTCAAATTTTGAGAGAAAGGATTGCTTTGGAAATTATTCACTTCATATTGAGTTTGCATCCCTTTGTCCTTTGAGTCTGAACATTTATTTCATCCCTAAAGCTCTTCCCTATTTAATGGGAACCTCATTCTCTCTCTTATATGAGATTACTTTTGGTGGAGGATTGAAGTGGGTGGAATTACAAGCTGAAAGGAGTTGTTTTGTTCTGAACGTGCCGACACACCTAAGTTTTCCATTCATACACTTCTGTTGATTACATTTTAATATAAATACTCTTTTCTCATCCAATTAGTATCTTTTAAATATTTTCATTGTTATTCCATGGGTATATCTGTTATGAATATTGATGGATTATGCTATTGTATGTGCTAGCATATAGTATCACATATGCTTGTGTATCTTAGTTTTTTAAGGAATAAGAGTTTGTAGGTGTATTGCTTTGAGTTAAGTGATCAACAATGGACTTCATGTGAACGTTTGGATGAGGTAGGATCTTTATCCTGTGTCTTGTTGCTTATATTTATTCATATAGCATGCCGAGATTAGAGTTGATTTCCAGTAGTCATTTCCATTTTTGTGGTTTACCCCATGCTATAGAGTGATTTTTCTCTGAAAATTAACGACCACATACTGGGGAATGGTATTTTTTGGGGTTGTAGGTGTATTGCTTTGAGTTAAGTGATCAACAATGGACTTCATCGAACGTTTGGATGAGGTAGGATCTTTATCTTGTCTTGTTAGCATATTTATTCATATAGCATACTTGAGATTAGAGTTGATTTCAGTAGTCATTTCCATTTTTTGTGGTTTACCCCATGCTATAGAGTGATTTTCCTCTTAGAAGAATTAACGACCATACTGGGGAATGAATATTTTTTTCGGGGTTTGGAGTGCTTTTGTCCTTTGATTGCTCTCATTTATCTGGAGTTTCTTCTTGTTTGATTGCTTGAAAACCTCTTTTCATTTTTATTCTGAGTTTCTTGGCCTTATCCTTAACCTGACAGTGTTTCAATACATATACGTGGTTTTTTCCCTGACAGTCGCATACATACGCGAGATGTCGTTCCGTAGGAAGCGTATATACACAGGTTTCTTTTGAACAATCGCGTACATCATCCGTGTTTTCTTGATTGCTGATTTTTATGTTTGCTGGGTAAGTTTTGATGGTTGTTGAGTCTTCTTAGGTCTCTGTTATGACTGTTAAGTGACTGCAAAGTGATAGGAAACCTTTCTTTGGTTGAATTTTCGG
>SNQJ01S0068780.1:42705-55092 GCA_010110895.2 Picea sitchensis | reverse complement strand
CCGACCTCTTGTCAACGGGACTCTCGAATTCCTGATTTCCGATTTCCTGATGGACTCTTCCTTTCAGGATTTTCCCTGAAATCCTGGATTGCTGCCATGTGTCCACCCTCAGATGGACAGTCCTCATCGTTTTCACGATTTCATGACTTGCGACCCCCAGTGACACAAATCCTCTGTCAATTCAAATCCCTGGTATCCGAAATACCGATGGACTCTCGATCTCCGCCACATGTCCTCCACGGATGGACGGTCCAGATCATTTAGGGACTTCGCCAGGTGCGAAGTCAAAATGCTCACCTTCCTCTTTTGTTTCCCAATGTCTGAATCCCCAAAATGGGTGATCTCGTGACACATGTCCTCCCTTAATCAGACGATCTAGATCTATTTTGGGACTTCCACCATGGAGTGTCCTGATCTCTTGTCCTCAAGACCTCCGAAATCTTGAATTCTGAAATCCTGATACCAACTCCTCTTTCGGGACTTTCGCCTCTGTTCATGAAGGCTTAACCCTCATGCATCTCCTGACAGATCCAATGACTGTCGGGTTTTCTGACTAAGATCTAACGGTTCAGATCTGTCTCGCGCTGTGCACTCTCCTGCTTCTCCCTGGACATGGAAAACCAACGGTACAAATATCTTCCTTTCTGCCATAGAGTGCATTGGGGTTTCGGGTACCGAGATTTCGTGACTTTTGAAGACAAGGGTTCTTGCCCTTTGGTTTCCCAGGTGCCAAAATGCCGAAATGCTGACCGACAACCATGTGTCCCTCCGATGGACGGCTGCGACCTTTACCCACGATCAACCGTTATGATCTTTTCAGGATGATCAACGGTCACGATCAAATCCTGACTTTCTCAAACTTATTCACACTTAAACCGATTCGGGGTTTCGGTCTTCAGGATTTCGTGACTCGCGATGACCAGGGCTCTTTCCCTTTTATTCCCCGAGTGCCGAAACACCGAAACGCTTTTCGACCGCCACGTGCCCTTTTAAAAAGGACGGTCCAGATACTCCCACGGACCTTGGGGATCTACGGTCCCGATTTCTTCGCTAATTACGAAGATAAAAAGGAAAGGGGTTGAGGCATTAATGCCCTCGTTTCTTCCTCCAATCTAACGGTCATGACTGACCTCAGATATTYCGACAGGATCTCGTCTATCGATCGATACTTAACCACATGCTGTCATTTCAGGATTTTGTAAATTGGGGTTTCAGGACTCGTGAGTACAAGAAAACTCGCACCTAGATACTCTGGGTGTCGAAACTCCGAAAACTCTTAATTTACCCCCACGCTAATAATTCAGGATTTCGCAAATCAGGGTTTCGGGACTTGCGAGTGTAAGGGGACTCACCCTTGGGTACTCCGGGTACCGAATTGCTGAAATGTTGGGATCTACGAGAACCATTCTTCCTCGCACAGGATGGCTAAGACTTGCGCCACCAAATCCTCTTTCAGGTTCTTGGTAAGCTTTCCAGAGAGGGTATCTCTGTGGAGAGATCTATTCTTAGTATTCCTGGAGATGAATAAGGGCATAGATTTCCCGAAAGCAGACTTGAAGTCCAAATTAGTTCAATATACATATATATAAATCTATCTATAAACATAAGCCATACATGGTCCTTCCAATAAAAGCATGAAACCACCATTTTTGATCAAAACACCACACAGATAGTCTTATACTGAAACCATTCATAAATTGCACAGACTATGAACATACATGTCAGCATATAAACTTCAAGATACAAGATATGACACTTATCAGAAAAACACCAGAGGTGATGCAACTGCTGAGAGGGGTGCTCGTTTCCACCCAACCGTAGGCTCAACAACTCCCAATGGATTTACCACTAGCCACCCCCGAGCTGAGACTATGATGCTGCGAGACTAAGTCTTTGTTTGCCAGTGATTGAGAATGAAGGTTACTCTCCTTCTTCTCCGCTATCACTCACTCTGTATTTTTCCAGAGTTCTCCTTTTCCTCTTTCCCTCGCGTCTGCCCCCCCTGATCGCACACTCTTCCTACCTTTTCTCTTTTTGGCGAGGTTGCATGTGGCACGATATTCCTCGCGGTGGTCAGGTCTGAGGACTCTACGGATGGGCGGTTCACCCCCCATCCCTCATTACTCATGAGGAGCCATTTACCTACCAACCTGGCAAGTCATTTAATTTGGGGCCAGCGAGCTGCTCTTGGTTCTCTGCACTAGTGAAGTCCAAATACGGTATTGGTTTCGGTGGAAGTTAACGCCACCATTCCAGGTGCCTTCCACCACCTTTCTTCAGCCATCGTGGTCTCTTTTTCAGCACACCCCCTCTCAGCAGTCCTGCAATATATATATTCATAATATTATTCACATTCATCGACCTTTTTCACAAGGTCCATTCACATCACACATTCACATTTTTGAGTTTGCCACAATACTTGGCCAGTATAGTTATTTTTACAGATTGGGGGAAACAGGGTGTTACATCTCATGAAGATTAGTCATACATATCCTATGTAGAAGAGGCCAAATTTATAAAGAAACTCTAGAAAGGATCTGGAAAATATAAAGTAAAGTTACCCTTCAAATGTTTGAACTGTGGCATAATTGGACACTTTTCTAACAAATGTCCCTATCCCAAGCTGGAGGAAAATGATGAAGAAGTTCACAACCAGAAAAACCAATACAAGAAGAAATTTAATAAGAAAAAGAAAAACTTCTACTCTAAAGAAGACATCGGTTCTTCGGACATGAGTGAAGATGAGAATTTAGAGATTCTATTTATGGGAATGAATACTCAAAATAATGATGTAGATGATGAAGAAAATTCTGAATTTGAAGGAGAAGTGAACCTAGAAGCATAACTGATTAGTGCTTTGGAGGAACTAAGAAAGTATAAAAATAAGAATAAGCTACTTAAGGCAAAACTTCAAGAATTTGAATAATCACATCAATCAAAAGAAATAGATGCATTAAGAACTATCAAAGAATCAGAGCAGATCATCAATGATTTAAAATCCCAGCTCTTGGAAGCTAATAAAATTGAAGAAGTCATTTTAAAACAACTTAGTGATAAAAAACAAGTATTTGAGAAACTAGAAGCTAAGATTAAGTTGCTAAAAAGTGAATTTGAGAAAGAAAAGAAGGGAATACAATTTGGAAATAGTTCAAAGATATTGGATGAAATTATTAGTAGTCAGAGGTCACCAAACAACAAGACTGGTTTGGGATACACCAAAGACTCAACTTCTACATCACAAGGATCTATCAAAAGACCAATCAATTATGCAAATGCTCTAAAAGGCTCCTTAAGAAGAGAAGATAATAAAGAAAAGATGATACCATTGCAAACTGTTCCACATAAACAAAAGTCAACATTCCCTACTAAAGTAAAAAAATGATAGGAACAATAAAATCACCCGCAGGAACCCCCCTAATAAATGTCTATTTATAGGATACTGTTACTCTTGCAATAATTTTGGTCATAAGGCAGTACACTGCAAATCTTATGGACAATACAATAAAAAAAATGTCCAAAGATATACAAATAATAGGTACAATACAGAGAAGAGAAACTACAACTCATTTTCTCCTTTGCAAAACTTCATTATTGAGTGTAAAAAATTTAACAACTATGGTCATAAAACCAAATAATGTAGATTACTAATGCAATCCTTAAAGATAGGAAACCCTAACAAACAAAATAAGAAGATATGGAAAAGAAAATATGAAGTACCAAGCAAGAAAGATGATGGATATATAACATTTGAAATTGATGAAGTTAATAATAGGAGATTGGTGGGTAAAACTTCTAATAAGGAATATAATAATCAAAGCTATGCATATAAAGCAGATCAAACTCAAGACAAGAAAACTCCTAAAGAAAAATATGACACAATTCCAGAACTTGATATTGTCATACAAGTAGATTATCCATTACCCAAAAAATGGAAAATAAAAAAGGAAAATTCTCAAAACAAGGATAAAGAAGCTTCTCGTGCACAAAATAGTGACGATGATGATGAATATTCAATAGTAGAACAACCAGAAGAATTGAGTGATGATGATCTCAGAAGTTTTCCAATCATATTTTAATGATCCACTAAAACTCCTTCTAAAAGAAAAGAAAAGAAACAAAGAAGGGAAGGAGAAATTAGGGAAGACATAAAAATTGTTCCTGTTGATACTCCTATGAGCATTAAGGCACATAAAAATGAATAGATAAATATGATCATCGAAAGCATCATGGTTTGATGTTATAACTCTATGCAGGTTCTGGCATGGTTTGTTGTAGGTCTTCATCTACCCAGGAACAATGCATGTTATGTATTCTCTCATGTAAAGTCATGTGATATGATCATGCATTGGTCCCAGAGTGGTTATAAGTGGACAAAACCTAACTGGAAGTTAGTATGTTGTATATAGTGGTATACATGTCATCTTGTAGAGATGACAGGGGGAGAGACCTTGTCAGGAAGAACTACCCTTTTAGAAACAAAGGGAGAGAACAATCAGAGGAAGAGAGAGCAGATTGACAGGGGGAGTCATTCAGTTATGGAAGACATGGCATTATTGCGGGGGGAGTTTCTCAAGTTCATATTTTGGTAGGAAACATATAGACAAACATATATTAATCATAGGGGGAGCAACCCTTTTCCATTGATGTCAAAGGGGGAGATTAACTTCAAAGGAGAGAAGCATCATCATAGGGGGCATTTGTGTATGAGGTTAGTGTGTTGCCCTCAATGAAAAAGGGGGAGATTGTTGGAAATATTGTCATTGATGTCAACAACCAATGTCATTATGATGTAATGATGAGTTGTTGAACAACATGTAGAGGAATCTACCTAAAGCTCAGGAGAAGCAACGTATTAGATTTCACGAGATCAAAGCAATGAAGAAACACCATTAGGATCGAATTCCCAATAGATCAATGGTATAGATCAGTGAGAATCCAAGTACAAACCAAAAATCTCAGAAGGGAAAGCGCATTGTAGAAATGTGATCAAGATTTACATCTCCACAATAAAACTACAAAAGAATCGAGGGAGAATCCTGTCCACTAATGTAGATTTTGGGACAAACCAAGACCGTCAAATCTGGGAGTTACAGAGGAGGAACTTCAGATCAATATCTGATTAATTCCTGATCGTCAGATCTTAGTAAGGGCAGATCAACAATGGGGAACCATTGCAGGAATCAAGGGTTGTAGTTAACGATCGCACAAGTTTCGGTTCTGAAATAGACACTGACCATCGATTGTCACTTGCCAATAGATCTATGGTTGGAATTGGTTCCACTGCCCTAGAACCATGGAGCCCTGTAGTCATGAATAGACGAATATCGTAAGAGTGGAGCTCCTTTTTGCCTAAGCCCACGGTCATATCTCCTAGACTTATGAAAATCTATCAAAGAAAAAAGTGCTAATATGCACTCCAATTTTTTTTATTTCAGGAGTTATATTGACCGTCTGATCAAAATAAAATGTAAGGATAGGATAAGTAAGGCCAAAGGCCCAAGATCCTGAATAACCGAAATCTTGACAACCGTTGGATCGTATTAAGTTTTTCGCGTCAAATAAGTATTGTTAGATGAAGTCAAGTTACTTGCGGTTTATTCGGGGAATCTCACTTTGAGAGAATTTAGAATTGGGAATGAATAACCCAAAGTCCCAAAGGATGAAATGAATCTAGACCATTGATCTAGAACTGATCACATTCGTTGGATCAAGGATTCACGAGATCCCGAATAGCCGAAATCCTGAAAACTGTTGGACCGTGTTAAGCTTTTCACGTCAAAGAAGTATCGTTAGATGAATTCAATTTACTTGAGGTTTAGGAATCTCACTTTGGTAGAATTGGGAAGTGGGAGTGAATAAACCAAAGTCCCAAAGGCCTAAATGAATCTAGACCATTGATCTAAAATTGATCACAGTCGTTGGATATGTGATTCAGATGAACCTACGACTGTTATATCCAAGAGGAGGAAATGTGACACCTCAGGTATGTTGGCATGTTTTACAGGCAGTGTATGCTTGTCATTGATGGAAGGTACAACAACGATGATGGCTTGAGTACAGGAAGGATGTGCCAGGCGGGCTCCATAAGTCTTTTGGGAAGACGATGCAGAGCAAGCTCAACAAGATCAGAGTATGCAGTGATGGATCTCATTGAGATTTCCCGATGAACATCAGATCTGAGCCAGAGGTTCGACCGACATTGAATCCAGGAGAAACTGCATGCTCTTTAATGAGAAAGGTGACATGTGACACCCCAAAAAATCCAAAACAGGCACCTCAATGAAGACTCCATTTCAGAGTTCCAGTTATCGGGAGATGGAGAAGTCAAGAGTCGAGACTCTCCAACACAGGAGTCCCGAAGTCGCGAAATGCGAAACCCAGAAATCGCAAAACATGCGCATCGCTCGAAGTTTCGGCTACTGGGAGATAGAGATGTCACAAACTCTCGTCATCAGGAGTCCCGAAGTGCCGAAATGTGAAATCCCGAAAACCCGAAACAGGCGCACCATTTTGAAGTATTGAATACCGGGATTTTGGTTACCAGGAGCAGGAGGAGTCAAGAGTGAAGACTCTTCATCCCAGGAGTCCCGAAATTGTGAAACCCAAAGTTGGGAAATGTCACAGACTACATACCGGAGGTTCAGATACTGGGAGTTGGAGATGTCAAGGTCTTTCACCACAGGAATACCGAAATGTCGATTCGCCGAAATGAAAAACTCTGGAGTACCAGACCGTTGATATGACTCCATTTCGAAGTTCCAGATACCAGGAGTTGAAGTGTCGAAACACTTCACCACCAAGAGTGTCGAAGTGCCGAAATGCCGAAACGCGAAATTGCGAAATGTAGTTTCGACTAAGGCTGTGGTCACAGCTGTTGGTCACATTGTCGAAGAGTTAAGATCCTGTTTCGGAGTTGCGGGGACCGTGACTTGGAAAGTCGAGAAACCTAACAATAGGATTGACTAAATGCTAAAAGGCTCAGTTCGAGGTCATAGCCATTGGTCACATTGATGGAAGATGGGGGAAGGAGTTAGTGAAGACGAGCTCCTTTTCAGAGTTTCAGGGGTTGGGAAATGGAGAGTACTAAAATACTCCACCACGTTGATCCTGAAATGCCGAAGAGTGGAATGCCGAAATGAACGCAATATTTATAGAAGTTAATCCAATGGTGCAAATGAAACTGAAGAAGATCAGAGGGCTACTGTAGCACTTCTTAGTGTGACTGCTAGAAACCACTGATGGTTTCTGCCAGAGGACTTGAAGAGACTTCTGTGTGATTTCCAGAGGAACTGAAGGGTCACAAGGAATCTTCCAGTAGGAGAAAAGACTATTCGTGGAGGCTATTGACAACTGGTAGAGCATTGGAGTCGTTAACCGCGATAGAGAGGTCGAGGTCGAAGGAAACAGAAGATGAAGAATCTCAACTGCTGGTGATGCGAAGGAATTTGATCATGACACCCAGTGATGATGGACAAATGGGATTAACAAACAGAGAAGATGAAGAGTTTCCATGATGAAAAGGAAAAACACTCAACATGCAGAGCAGGCAGAACCATTGCATAGAGAGCATGCACAAGATGCACAGGGAGTATAAGAATGTGGAGAAAAGAAGAGATGGTGTTGTTGATGTTGTGAGTGATGCATGTGTAAAGAAGGAGGTGGAGTGTAGCAACTGAAATGGACAGAAGACAAAAGGTGAATTGAATGGGAATGACGCAGAAAGCACAAGAGGCAGAAGAACAGAAAAGGGCAATGGATGCGTGCAGGAAGACAGTGAGGAAGACAGAGCAACGAAATCTTGCAGAACAGTGATGAGACTGGTAAGCTATTGTTGAACACTATATCACTGTGATAAGTTTTAGTAATTCATATTCATAAACCAGGGTGGTAGGGAGGTGCTAGGGAGGATGGGTGTCCTCAGAGGTTCAAGTGGGTGCTTGAACACAGGGAGTTGTAGCTTCCTTCTAGTTGGTATTAGAGAAACCAGGGAGTTGGTGCTTCCTTCTAGTTGGTGCTAGAGAAACCAGGGAGTTGGTGCTTCCTTTTAGTGGGTGCTAGAGAAAACAGAGAGTTGGTGCTCTCAGCAAGTTGCAGCTTGCAAAAACAGAGGTTGTAGCCTCACAATGAGTTGGTGTTCATATGTATGATAATGTAAAGAATGTAAATAATACTTATCATATAAAGAAGAAGAGGTTTTTACCCTTTATGGGTTTCCTCGGGAAATATCTGTCTCTGTGTATCTCATATATGTGACTGATGCTGAATGTGCCATTGCTTATTTCTCAACATTATTGTGATTATCATTGAGTGCCTTGTAAATTATTTAAAAGAAGCATAATTGTTTAAGCACGGTAACAACTAATTCACCCCCCCCTCTCAGTTGTCCAACAAGGTAATCCATGCCAGTAAATACCATGCTAGCAAGGAAACGTGGCACAATCAAATGGTGACAAGTGTAAGGTCCAATTGGAATTTTAGGTACACGTAAATAACAAATCTAAGTGACATGTGGTATCCACTCATCCAGTGCCAATTCAACAGTGACGTGAGCAAGTTACGTCACTCTGGGAGTTTGTCCTTCGGGGGAAACCAACAACTACCCGAAGCACCAAAGGCCAAAGTCAATGCTAACCGTTGATCTAAGATCCTCCAGGATGAATCATGACTATTATATCAAAGGCTTGGAATGGTTAAGCCCACAACCCTAGCTCCTGGACTTGTGGAGGTTATTAAGCAGAAAGTGCTAATAAGCACTTCGATGGAATTTACTCCGGAAGAGTTGAATGACAACAAACACCGGAGTCTCGAAGCACCAAAATCCAGAAGTGAATGAGAACCATCCAATCAATTGTAGATCAAGTTATGGATGTTGATTTGTTTGAAACCTCTGGAAAATCTAGGATCATCCATCTACGAAAGAACACGTATCGACCGTCTGATCTACTTCGGTGAAATGTACTCCAAAAGGTTGAAATATTGTAGAGGATGGAAGTACCAAGTCTTGAAGTAAATAATGGTCATCCATATCAAGCTTTTATTAAATCATAGCCGTTGGATAAAGCAGTGGAAGGATAGTGTAAGGATCAAAGATAGACCATTGATTTGGTTTTGGGAATCATGCTAGCCATTAGATCAATCCTTGTGAGAGGTCAAACATCAGAAGACTGGATGAAAGAGAAAATGCCCGAAGGCCAAAGTCCATAGGACTAGGTTCTATCCCCTGGTCATGGGTTATGAAAACAAAGGCCGAGAAGCGTTGGGAGCATTACTTAAATTTATAAGCCCGTGGTTTTGCGCATATGGTCACATGTAAATGGTTTGAAGGAAGCGCTTCTGCATAATTTGATTTCTGCAATATTTGCAGAGACATGGAATCAAGTTAAAATGAAATCGATCCATATCAATGATCTATTTATGAAATGCACTCTAGCTAATTTGAAGATCCTTCACGATAATGTTTGAATAATAATGAAGAAAAATAAACATTATTTTTGTTAATCTAAATAAAGAGGTGTGATGATCCAAACAAAGGGACACAATGATTCATAGATCACACTAGTTGGGTGACTATATAAGAAAGGAAGAATGGTGAAGAAGAAGTGTCTCTATAGTCCATATCAGAAGATAAAAATAGTAGCAGAGTCCAAGAAGAAGAACTGATGATTCTTATGAAATGAGGGTGGAAGGGAGGAGCACAGAAGGATTCATATCCTTTACTAAGTAAGTTTAATTTAAGGGAGTTGGTTCTTCCTGGGGTTGGTGACCTAAAGATAAGGGAGTTGGTGCTTCCTGGGGTTTGTGCCCTAAAGATAAGGGAGTTGGTGCTTCCTAGGGTTGGTTCCCTAAAGACAAGGGAGTTGGTGATTTCTAGGGTTGGTGCCCTGGAGAAGCGGATTTGTGTCTCCTAGAGTTGGTGCTCTAAAAATTATTGGTGTCCTTCATTATTTTTCATAAAAATCCTTGTAATTCCTATTAATTATATTTATATAATTGATTTTACAAACAATTCCATTGTTGATCTATTGTGGTAATTAACAAAATATAAAAGTAACTGCTAATTTTTGAAAAAGGGTAATACTTATTCACCCCCCCCTCTCAGTATTCCAACAAAGGCTAGATCTAAGTGACCCTTTAACTTGTACAAATCACATTCTTCTATTCCAATAACAACTGCATATTCTATAGTTTTTTCTTTAGACCACATAAGAACTTCACCTTATACGAATGAAACCCTAAAACCTTTCTTATCTAGTGTAGARATRGAAAGTAAGTTATTTTTMAAACCTGGTACATAGAGTACATCCTTCATCCTCATCGAAGTTCTAGAATCAAGTTTGTATGTGGATTCTCCCAATCCTTTGATTGAGTATTGATAATCATATCCAAGTGAGACTTTCTGGGAGGATTTTTTTTCKACAAGACTGTAGAGAGTGTTCTTTTGACCTGTCATGTGTTTAGAGGCACCACTATATATGATCCAAGTATCCTTTCCAGGTGTCAYAGATCCTGAGAAAGAGGAAAATGAAACATATTCTTCAATATCTTCTTTAGCTAACTTCTTGGGTGGCTCATCATCTTCAACTACATGGGCATGCTGTCTTTTGTTATTTCTCCTCTTGTATTCTTCCCTTTTGGCAGGAAAACTCTTAGCAATGTGTCCCATCTTATTACAATGATAACATTGGTAGGAGGAGAAATATTTTTTCCTTCTTTGACCTTTATGATATTTCTAGAATCTCTTTGGAGAGTGAGACTCTTTATGAAAGTGAGTAGCCACTCTTGCTTCTTCTTGAACACATTCTTCCCATAAACTGTCAAATTGGAGTTTATCTTTTCTTCCACAAATAGTTTGGATGAAGGCATCCCAAGGTCTTGTGAGACCATTAAGAGTTGTTATCACAAGCTCATATTTATATAACTTGTCTCCAATTTCCTCTAATTGTTCCTTGAATTGAAAAACCACAGAGAAATAGTCTTGAATTGTTTCTCCTTTTCACATTCTTGTATTCTTGAGTTGGGTTCTCAAGTTCATCTTCCAGTTGATGTTCCTTCCTTCATACATTTTGGTTATGGAATCAAACATATCTTTTGGATTATTCTTAGAAGACACTTGAGGGATCAAGTGATCTTTAATAGAAGCTGCAATTATTCTTTTATCCCTAGTCATATCCTTCTTGTAATTCTCTTTAGCTTCATCTTCTTCGGGCTCCGATACATTTTCTTTTATGAATTTTGCAAGGTCATTCTCTTCAAGAATGAGTCCAATTTTGTACTTCAAGGCACACAAATTTTCTACACCTTCTAACTTGTCAACAAGCTTGGTGCTTGCATACATCTTGACCTGGAGCTAAGAAAATGACCAGAAAATGAAAGTGATCAGAAAATGAAACTAAACTTACCAGGAGATGCATTGGACTGAGTCGATTTTGTTGGAGCAGAATGTTTATGAATATTCCAAGTTTTACCCCTTGAAATTTGACCTGTGCAATTATGGACTGGTGCTTCTGGTACTAGTTCTGGTTTCTTGGTTTTCTAATTTTTTGGTACTATTAAAAACTAGGGTTTGAATTTTCTGAGAATCCAGCCACTGAAAATGATGGCTCAAGATGCCAAAATATGTGATAGGGCAAGGTGCACTTCGCAAGGTAGTCTTTGGCCAAAACATTTTCTTCAGTAAAAGTCCCTAATTTCCTTGTATGACAACAAAAACATCTAGATACCCAGTGAAATATGATCTATTCAGTCTAACTCTGATACCATGTTAAGTTTTTATAGTTGTTATTAGGTTATTTGCAAATTTCATGAGCATTCAATGCATTTCCAAAACAATAGTATAAAGAAGATCACTGAAAGAAACTCACTCACAAGGTACACAAAATTTTATCCTGGGAAACCCTCGTGGGGAATAAAACCCAACAAAACTTCCTCAATAATAGATTGTCAGTACAATGCCAAGACTAAGACCAAAACACCAAATACAGACCAAGACCAAGCATGTGCCTTTCTTCTTCTTCGTTAGAATTCTTCCTGCAACTCCAATTGTCTTTAATATATGCACACTAGATGAGTGAGTGAGTGTGTTAAAATGAGACACCATCCTCACATATAAATACAAGTTGTGAGGTGGTGCTAGGGTTGTGACTCTTCACTTGGTGGATCGACTTCTCCTAGAAGTGGCTAAAACCACTTTACAATTACTAGGGTCCGAATTTACAAATACCACCATACAAATACATGTTGACCAATCCACATAAGTGGATTTGATCTATACAATAATGACTCAAATATAAGTAGAATATTCTTCGAAGTTACAATAATTCAACAATTAATAATTATAATATTTAACAATAATCACCAGAGCTCTTCGCACTCCAATAGTGTGCTCTC
>SNQJ01S0068780.1:21913-42559 GCA_010110895.2 Picea sitchensis | reverse complement strand
ATAGGTTGAGAAAGAGAACGAAAATCGTATTTTCCAGGCCTTTAATAAATTGTAACGACCCCTTTGTTACGACAACAATTAGTGATGTACAAATAGGTAAACATTTTTTTTTTACATTAGGAAATTAAAACATCACAACACAATTAATCACATCACAAGCTCACATTATCATAGTTATTAATGACACAATCAATGTATTAACATAATCAATAGCGACACATCATATATTAATCAATACACAAGCAAATTCACCAAGTTCATCTGAAAACAACATCGTTGTCGACCAATGAACATTTATCAAAAGGAAACTACCTGCCCAACCTATCCTGCATGGTTAGTGCCTCTAAGACACATAAGAAACACTCAAGTCCAGGATTAATCCAATTGATCTTGACCATTTAAGGTCTAAGGACCGGTGATTGTTCTGAGGAACAAGGAAGTATCTAATTCCTATTAATTCAATCATACACCACTATTCAACTATAATTATTAGCATACTTAACCATCAATTCATCATATTGCAAATAATAATCTACTCTACTTAATAAATCTTCAAGCAACATTGAGTGTAAATGAGTAAGAGGATTTTACATAAAGAATAATAACCCAAAGAGCATAAGTAAATATTAGTCTCGTGTAACTCAACTATGCATCTTCATATTGATGAATATCTTCTAAGAATATATATCAAGAATCTAAAGGCTAAAATCATATATTCATTTGCAAGGAAACACAAGAAGATCAATCTTCTTAAGCACTACATTAAATTTAGATGCTACCTTTCATTATGCATCCAATTTATAAAACTAATAAACATTAATTAACAAGAATTTTGCTGTTGGCATATCCTTTTAAAACAACTAAGGGGTTCAATCATAGCAAGCAAGATGGAAAGATTCCAAGAATACCTTACATTTCCATTGCCAGAACTATAAGAAGTCAAACCCATAATTAATAATGAGATAATATAAATTATATGCTATCTTACATATCCATATATAAGGACAATTAAAGAAGATCAAGTTTTATTTTAACAATAAAAATAAATAACCCGATGTTGACTTATAAACCTAATTAAAAGAACCAAGGGAAGACCCAACAATAATATAAGAATCCAATGTCAACTTACAATTCCATTCAAAGGTATTAAGGAAGACTAAATATTATTTCAACCATACGTAAGAATGAAATTGTTATCTTAAAAATTCATTGGAGGAGTTAAGGGAAGACCAACCGTAATAAGTAACAGATAGAAGTCAACTACGTATGTATCCATTTAAGAATTAAGAAAATCAAGTCTTATTAAACCATAAATAAGCACTCACATGCTAACTTATAAATCCGTTTAAAAGTTTAAGAAGACAAATCTTAATTGACCATAGATAATTACTATCGAGAGGCTAAATCACAATCCAAAGTAAGGAACAAGAAGGAGTTTCGATATCTATCCCAACACTAGATATGTTGTGCAAAAAAAATCCAAAAATTCGTTCTAGACCTCAATCCGACCCTCCATTCGAAACTTAATCTGGTCCTCCATCTAGCACTTAATCCAGTCCTCCATCCAGCACTTAATTTCTGATAATTTAAATTAATTTTAAGTGCAACAAAAATGATTTGTATTAATTATATAGGTCGGAGGAATGGATAATAATTGATGCATGGTTTGTCAAGAAGTAGCAGCGAAAGGTAATAGGTGGGTGAACATGTATACATCCAATCAATAAACAAATTCAACTCGCCCTTATTGGTGTTAACTCTATGATGTTGCCACTGTTTTGAAACATGGAAAATCAATGCAAAAGCAGTTAACTAGAAATGGGCAAAATAGACATGAACATGTTTAATACATTGTAATTTCAAGAGAGATGTTTTTCATTTCATGTCAAAGAAAGATTGTTAGATGAAGTCAAGTTACTTGAGGTTTATTTGGGGAATCTCACTTCGAGAGAATTTAGAATTGGGAACGAATAACCAAAAGTCCCAAAGGACTAAATGAATCTAGACCATTGATCTAGAACTGATCACAGTCGTTGGATCAAGGATTCACGAGATCCTGAATAGCCGAAATCCTGACAACCATTGGACCGTGTTAAGATTTTCATGTCAAAGAAGTATAGTTATATGAATTCAAGTTACTCGAGGCTTAGTTGAGGAATCTCACTTCAGGAGAATTGAGAAATGGGAGTGAATAAACCAAAGTCCCGAAGGCCTAAATGAATCTAGACCATTGATCTAAAAATGATCACAGTCGTTGGTTATGTGATTCAGATGAACCTACGATCATTATATCCAAGAGGAGGAAATGTGACACATCAGGTAATCCATGCCAGTAAATACCACGCTAGCAAGGAAACATGGCGTAATCAAATGGTGACAAGTGTAAGGTCCAATTGGAATTTTAGGTACATGTAAATCACAAATCTAAGTGACATGTGGCAACCACTCGTCCAGTGCCAATTCAACAGTGACGTGAGCAAGTTACGTCACTCCGGGAGTTTGTCCTTCGGGGGAAACCAACAACTACCTGAAGCGCCAAAGGTCAAAGTCAATGCTAACCGTTGATCTAAGATCCTCCATGATGAATCATGACCGTTAGATCAAAGGCTTGGAATAGTTAAGACCAATAACAACCATTATCCAATTGAGAAATTGAAAAGACAACAAGTACTAAATTTTCTTCTTAGATCCTCAAAAACCATTAAGGAACTTGTCAATTCAATCTTTAGGATTACAACATAGTTTAAGTTGGATTTATAAATCTCTCATTATACAATAAAATCTTAATGCAATCACAAATCTCAAATGAAAGTACCCTAATCGACGAAGAAGAATCAGAGATGATATCTGAAGATGTCCTTCAACAATGTCACTCCTTCCTTCCTCCCACTTGCTAATCATTGAGACTTCACTGTTACCTCACAACCAATTCTATGGGTACTCTTCTTCTCCCTTATCCCCCCCGAGTTACAAAGGGGCAACACACACACACACACACACACAACCAGAAATCCTCTAGCTCCCAGCTTGCCTCGCAAGGTATATCTACCACTCTCTCTCAAGCTGGGTATCCCAACTCTCACAAGTAAAACCAGTCAAAATTTTGTAGCATAATTTTACCCATAACTAGTGTGATCCTTTTTCCCTTTAGATCATTTAATTTATAGGAGTTTCCTTAATGACACATTCCAACTTGCACATTTAATTCACTTTTTAATCAGATAATTTAGAATTATTACCCCCTTACACTTGTCACCCTTTCCTAAGTTGCACAAGTAATTCCACATTTTATTTTAATTAAATTCAATTTCCCTCACCCATCCTAAAAGCGCTCATTAAATCACTCCTAGTTGTCTCTTTATTCCTCTTATTCCCATTTAACGACTGGCGGCTTACTAAATCTGAGTTGATTTAAAATAAGAATCTTCTTCTAGCTAGACTAGTGTTAACTAGACTCTAGACACCTTTCTATGTGTACACATTCTTTTAGTTTTATTCCTTTCTTATCTTAAATTCCAATTTGGTATTTTCTTGCACATATGTGTATTAAATCAATATTTAGGTTTATTTCATTTTTCTTAATTTCTTAAATTGATTTACCTCATTCATATTTTGATTTAGTTAATAAATTTAGTTTTAGTCTTCTTACCAACTTAGGCTTAATTTTTGAATAGGCTTAGACTTTCATTTGGGGATGTAAAATTAATAATTTCAATCCTTAATTAATTAATTAAATTTGGCAATGTTTAAGGATTTTACAAGGTTTAATTATTCTCTCAAGGTTTTCTAGGACACCTAGATTAATTGACTCAAGCATTACTTTCATGACGTTCCCTTCAAAACACACTCCATGCTCCAAGGGTGCCACTTTCCCTTGACTGGTTTTGGTAGTTGTCCAACCCTTGGTGTCAACACTCCATTCGGGCGACCTTGTGAGAGACTAAGGGATTCTAATGAATAAGTACCTTGCCTTATTGCACACCCCTTAGAAATATTTGTGAGCGACTGTATCAGTTTTCCCTCACGACATCATGGACCACTAGAACTAGGTAATCGTTAACTTACAATTCAAGCCACAATGGGAGGGCTAGTAGGATGTGACATGGACTCTACCACACCTCTCCCTCAATATCTGGTCTATGTGCATGGATCCTTTACTCCTTATGCGTGTCATATTAGCAAGCATTCATCATCCTTCATCCATCAATGGAATATTGTCAATGATCCATATAAAAAAATCATATTATAATCGATCATATGTTGCATATGCATAAATGAAATACTCAAACCAATACAATCCACTCCCTGACTCAATCCAGAGTCCAAGGAGGTCCATTGATGCCATTGAAATCCACAAACCGTTAAGTGTCCTGCACACTCAGGGAAACTCCTCAATAACATATATCAATATGCATATAACAATAACATAAAAATCATAATACATCAACGTCATCATAAGAATCCATAAGCGAAACAATAACCATGTACTATAACCAGATCACTTGCACGCAAGTGTCCTCAAAGAACAAGTCGACAACATGTGCTCGCAAGAGAGGGATGTTACATACACCCCCTCTTGTTTTAAACTTCATCCCGAAGTTGTAAAGTATATAAAATGTAGTAATAAAAGTATCTAACAAGATCTATATGTCTAATCTATCAGAACAAGTAAGGAAATTGTTGACACATATCATATGTGTCCTCCCAGGTAGACGAGTGTGGGCTATAATTGTCCCACTGGACCTTGACCCGATCGAATGTTCGACGTCGTAGATGTCGAATGTGATCGTCCATAATGTGGACTATCTTCGTCGTGAGTGCACCCTCGTTTGACGCCTACAAATAACTCATGTCAATCATATGTGTAGGATCACTAACATAATGTCTCAAAACAAATACATGAAAAACATTGTGCATACGCCTTAAAGAATCATGCAAGGCTAATCGATAGGCCATAGGCCCTTTATTTTCCACAATTTATAAAGGTCTCACAAACATAGGAGAGAGTTTAGCACCCTTTCCAAACTTGATTGAACTCTTGTGTGGTTTCACTCGTAAGAAAACTCGGTTGCCAACTTCATAATTGTGGTCAAAACGATGTGCATCATCGTAACTCTTCTTCTGGTCTTGTGCTTCTTTAATTCATTGTCTTATCATTTTCATTTGTTCTTCCATTTCTTGGATCACTTCTAGTCTGACCAAGACCCTCTCCTCAAGTCAATCCCAACTCAACGACGTCTGACACGGTTGCTCGTAAAGAAACTCAAATGATGCCATCTTAATGGTACTTTGAAAGTTGTTATTGTATGCAAAATCTATCAGTGGAAAGAACTCTTCCCAATGTTTATGTTGGTCCATCACATACATACACAACATATCTTCGAAACTTTGGTTCGTTCTTTCTATTTGTCCGTCTGTCTCAGGGTGATACGCTATACTAAAGTTTAGTTGTGTCTCCAAGGCCTCTTGGAAACTGGTCCAAACATCATGTAAACATTGATCCTCTATCAGATATGATCCTTTTTGGCACACCATGCAATCTCACAATCTCACTGATAAAAACTCTATCTATATATGTCGCCTGATATGTTGTATGCACATGGATAAAATGTGAACTCTTCGTTAGAGTGTCAACTACCAAAAAAATTGAGGCATGCCTCCTTGCCGTCAACGACAATCCAACAATAAAGTCCATCGAAATTACCTCCCATTTCGATTACGGAATAGCGTGTGGCTGTAGTAATCCTGCCAGATTTCTATGTTCATCTTTCAATTGCTGACATTCCATACATCTCACCACGTAGATAATTATGTCTGCCTTCATTCCCTTTTAGAAGAATAAAGGATTAAGGTCTGCTTTCATCTTCTTGACTCCTGGATGAGCCATGTACACTTCTCTATGAGCTTCGCTTAAGATCAAACCTCTCAATTCATCGTTAGTCAATACGTAAATCTATTTATTATACCTCATCAATCCGTCGTTGTCCAATGTATAACCTTCAAACTTTGGTACCATCATGGTGTCTTGTCTGATATTTTCCTTAACCTCTTTATACTAATCATCGTCGAACTATATAGTTAGAATATTTTCTCGAAGATTCATCTTAAGAGGTATCACCAAGAATATGCGTGGTCTCTAACTCAATGCATCCGTCACTTTATTCACCATACATTTAATGTAATAAATCTCAAAATCCTATTCGCTAAGTAATTCCGACCAATTACTTTATCGCCCGTTCAAGTCATTCTGCGTAAAAATATGTTGTAGTCCACAATGATCTGTCTTTATTTTGAATTTTCATCTAATCATATAGTGTCTCCAAACTCTCAAGGCATATACAATGTCCAATAACTCCAAATCATGCATTTCATATTTATCCTCACTCTTTCTTAATTTCCTTGAGATGTAAGTGATCAATCGACCATCTTGCATCAATACTCTGCCTAAACCTTCCTTGGATGCGTCTGTGCACACCAAGAATTCCTTGTCCATGTCAAGGAATTTTAGTATTAGTGTCATTGTCAAAAACCCCTTGAGACTTTGAAATTCTTCTGCACACTTATTGATCCATATAGACTTCTTGTTTTTCATATGCAATTCCATGATCAGATTTGCTATCTTCGAAAAAACCTTCGAGGAACCATCGGTAATATCCTGCTAAATGCATAAAGCTGTGTACTTTTGGTACGTTTGTCGATGCAGGCCATTCCATAATAGCCTCTACCTTTGTTGGATCCACAACGATGCCTTCTCCGGAGATAACATGACCTAATTAATGAATCTTTGATTAGTAAAAAGAACATTTTGGTAGTTTCCCGTATAATTTGTTTTCCCATAAACACTATAGTACCAAGCATAAATTTTTGTCATGTTCTTCTGTTGTATGAGAATATATCAGTATGTCATCAATGGATACTTGAAAAACTTGTCAAAGCATTCACAGAACACCCCATTCATCAAACTCATGAATACCCTCGGGGCGTTAGTCACTCCAAACGGTAAAACAATAAACTCATAATGCCCGAACCTCATCTTGAATGCGGTCTTAGGAATATCTTCCTCTCTAATTCATATTTGGTGATATCTCGATCTCAAGTCGATCTTTGAAAACATTTTCACGCCCTTCATTTGATCAAACAAATTGTCTATTCTAGGAAAAAGATACTGGTTCTTTATTGTCGCATTGTTTAATTGATGATATTCAATACAAAGTCTCCATGACCCATCCTTCTTTCTTATGAAAATAACAAGCGCACCCCAAGGTGACACACTTGGATGTATAAGTCCCAATTCCAACAACTCCTTCAATTTCATTTTCAAATCATGTAACTCAGGCGTCGACATCCAATAAGGCGCTCTTTCCATCGGTTCAGTTCCAAGTGGATGGTAAAATCCAACTCTCTTTCGGGCAACAAACTTGGTAACTCTTTTGGAAACACATCTGCAACTCTCATACTACCAGAAGGTTTTCTAATCCTTCTTCCTCTCCCTTGTTGTTTAGTGCTAATATTACATATAAATTACATCCTTTGGGAAAGCTCTTCTATAGTTGTAGGGAAGAAATGAACCTCAAGGACACTCCTTGGTTTCTTCCCGCAATCACTCTTCTCTACCCCATGTCATCGGTCAAACTTAACCATTTCTTCTTACATTTGAGTATCGCATCATGTGATTCCAACCATTCCATACCATTCACTATGTCGTAGGATCCTAAGATAATGACATATAGGGTGGCCTTCATTACAAAATCTCCCAAGTTAATGCTACACTCTATAACCTTTCCTCCAACCTTCTATTTGGCACCCAAATCCATTCCTACGTATCTAAACTTGTCTTGTTAGACTTCCTTTACCTTAATTCTTTTTATCACTGCACTAGAAATAAATCTCTATGTAGCACTAAGATCTATCAAAATACTAAAGTTATGATAAACGATCATACCTGACTTCTCGAGCATAGTGGGCTCATGCTCGACCCAATGGTTATTCACCATTGCATGATTCTTGTGGGCCTTGCCAAAACTCCAACTCTAGTGGGTCCGGTTGATCCGACCGCTCTGGCCTTCTCAATCAGAAAGTCTTGTTGGTAATGTGGTTCTCCACATATCTAACATCTGGTCTTCAGTCTAGTACTCCTTGTCCCTGAAGTAGACGCTGTTGCGCTTTTGATGTCATCTGTTTGGTTGGTCTAGAAGGAGTCTTTCCTTGACCCACACTGCATATCTCTTCCTCATCTATGAGGGCCTTCTAGACTGCATCGTGCAATGTATGAGGCATTAGGATCCATAGATTTACACGAATGTTGAATTTAAGGTCAACACAAACTTGTTGACCTTCAACTTCTCTGTGTTTAGTTGTGGGGCATACCTAAGTAGTTCCATGAATTTGGCCTCATACTCTGGCACCATATGACCACCCTATCATAAGTTGTTGAACTCATTAAGTTGATGCTCAATGAATTCCTCTGATGAATACCTCTCCCAGAACCATTCCTCGAACAATTCCCATGACATGTCTTCGACGACCATGTTTAGATGAGATAGGAGCATATTCCACCATAGAAGATCACTCCCCTTCAGCTGAAAGACCACCATGTAGACTTTCATGTTGGAGGTTAAATCACGAAGTGTGAAGCACATTACCATGTTCTCCAACCATGCCTCAGCGATTGAGTCGTCTGTGGCACCTATGAACTCAGATACTTTACTTTCTCGAGTTCCTTGAGTACACTACTGCTAACTACTGGAGGGTGTTGTGGATCCTTATTGGGTCTAGACATCCTTCTCTCATTTGATCAAGATGATTGATCAAGCCTCCAACATCCTCTGAAATGATATCATCATCCCTAACATAATTCCCACATCGAACTGCTCCTCCTCAACAATTTTCCCATCCTTCTAAGGATTAGATTCCTTTGGCGTGGATACACTTGGAGGAGGCATACCTCGTCTCCTCGCACCACAAAGTATTCTCATCCAATGTCCTCTAACCATGATTGTCACATAGACAATTTCAAGATTTATTAATGATGTGATTTTGATAATTTTTCTAACATAGTGGAAGGTGTAATGGTCCAAGTCGCAAGGTTGAACTCGCTCTAATACCATATGTAACAACCCCAATGTTATGACAACAATACAAATAGGTAAACATTTTTTTTTCATTAGGAAATTAAAACATCACAACACAATTAATCGCATCACACGCTCACATTATCATAGTTATTAATGACACAATCAACATATTAACATAATCAATAACGACACATCATATATTAATCAATACATAAACAAATTCACCAAGTTCATCTAAAAGCAACATCATTGTGGACCAATCAACATTTATCAAAAGGAAACTACCCGCCCAACCTATCTTGCATGGTTAAGACCTCCAAGACACATAAGCAACGCTCAAGTCCATGATTCATCCGATTGATTTTGACCATTTAAGGTCTCAGGACTGGCGATTGTTATGAGGAACAAGGAAGTATCTAATTCCCATTAATTCAATCATACACCACTATTCAACTAGAATTATCAGCATACTTAACCATCAATTGATCATAGTGCAATTATAATCTACTCTACTTATTAAATCTTCAAGCAACATTGAGTGTAAATGAGTAAGATGCTTTTACATAAAGAATAATAACCCAAAGAGCATAAGTAAATCTTAGTCTCGATTAACTCAACTATGCATCTTCATATTAAGGAATATCTTCTAAGAATATATATCATGAATCTAAAGGCTAAAATCATATATTCATTTGCAAGGAACCACAAGAAGATTAATCTTCTTAATCACTACATTAAATTTAGATGCTACCTTGGATTATGCATCCAATTTATAAAACTAATAAACATCAATTAATAATAATTCTACTTCTGGCATATTCTTTTAAAAGAACTAAGGGGTTCAATCATAGCAAGCAAGATGGAAAGATTTCAAGACTACCTTACATTTCCATTGTCAGAACTATAAGAAGTCAAACCCATAATTAAGAATGAGATAAGATAAATTATATGTTATCTTTCATATCCATAGATAAGGACAATTAAAGAAGATCAAGTTTTATTTTAACAATAAAAATAAAGAACCCGATGTTGACTTATAAACCCAATTAAAAGAACAAAGGGAAGACCCAACAATAATATAAGAATCCAATGTCAACTTACAATTCCATTCAAAGGTATTAAGGAAGACTAAATCTTATTTCAACCATACGTAAGAATGAAATTGCTATCTTAAAAATTCATTGGAGGATTTAAGGAAGACCAATCGTAATAAGTAACATATAGAAGTCAACTACATACGTAGACATTTAAGAATTAAGAAAATAAAGTATTATTAAACCATAAATAAGCACTCACATGCTAACTTATAAATCCGTTTAAACGTTTAGGAAGACAAATCTTAATTTACCATAGATAATTAATATCCAGAGGCTAAATCAAAATCCAAAGTAAGGAACAATAAGGAGTTACAGAATCTATCCCAGCCCTAGATACAATGTGCAAAAAAATACGAAAAGTCGTTCCAGACCTCAATCCGGCCCTCCATCCGACACTTAATCCGGTCCTCCATCTGGCACTTAATCCAGTCCTCCATCCTACACTTAATTTATGATAATTTAAATTAATTTTAAGTGCAACAAAAACGTTTTTTATTAATTGTATAGCTCAGAGAAAGGGACAATAATTGATGCAGGGGATTTCAAGAAGTGGCAGCGACAGGTAAGAGGTGAGTGAATGTGTATACGTCCAGCCAATGAACAAATTTAACTCACCCTTCTTGGTGTTAACTCTATGATGTTACCACTATTTTTAAATGTGGAAAATCAATGCAAAAATAGTTAAATGGAAATGGGAAAACCCGACCCTCGATTCGGCCCTTGATTCGACCTTTGAAACGACAAACATTTCTGGAAAAATAAATTACTCAACATGCAAAATTTATAGAAGTTGCCAACTGAAAAAGGAAGAGGTTCAAAGACACAAAAGGAAAATTGTTCACGGTAATCAAGACTAATATGGGGTACCATGAATTAAAATTAGATTGAATCAGAGAATTAAAACCACGAATTTCCTGTGACAGAAAAAACAAATTTTAAAGGTTCAACAATCAAGATAGGGATTCTATACAGAAAAGGAAATCATCAGTAGACCCATATTGGATGCATCCACATGATTTCCAATTCCCAAGAGACCATGCCTATGAGCCTTGAGGAGAGAAGAGCACACATAATAAAATAAAAACAAAAAAATGCAGAACAAAAAACTGGTTCCTTAAAAATGCATAGGTCATTTAAATGCATCCAGGAAGGGTGTAATAATTCAAGAAAGGATTATCGTATCCTAGGAATGGATACACTGATATGTTCTCTAAATGCTAAATTTAAAATCAAGACCAGCCTCAAGGAATGCTTCTACACAATAGCCAACCAATCCAACAAATGCATAAAGAAATAAAACCTCAAGCTAAAATAGACAACACTGCAACATGGTTTTAAATCTTAGAAATTAAATTCAATCAAAGATACAAGAGTTATTCAGTTCATCAATAACCCAACACAACAACTGTAATATAACATTCTTCTAGATAGGACATACATGAACCATTCATTGCATCCATCACCATTATTTAAATGATAATTAATCTTTAACATTCTGATATGAAATTCGAAGGAAACGACCAAATTTATACTTTGTTTTGCAAATATCCAATAACAACCATCATCCAATTGAGAAATTGAAAAGACAAAAAGTACCAAATTTTCTTCTTAGATGCCCCAAAACCATTAAGGAACTTGTCAATTCAATCTTTAGGATTACAACATAGTTTAAGTTGGATTTCTAAATCTCTCATTATACAATAAAATCTTAATGAAATCACAAATCTCAAATGAAAATACCGTAACCGACGAAGAAGAATCGAAGATGATATCTGAAGATGTCCTTCAACAATGACACTCCTTCCTTCCTCCCACTTGCTAATCATTGAGATTTCATTGGTACCTCCCAACCAATTCTATGGGTACTCTTCTTCTCCCTTAGCCCCCCGAGCTGCAAAGGGGCCACACACACACAACCATAAATCCTCTAGATCCCAGCTTGCCTCACAAGGTAGAGCCACCACTATCTCTCAAGCTGGGTATCCCAACTCTCACAAGTAAAACCAATCAAAATTTTGTAGCATAACTTTACCCATAACTAATGTGATCCTTTTTCCCTTTAGACCATTTTCTTTATAGGAGTTTCCTTAATGACACATTCCCACTTGCACATTTAATTCCCTTTTTAATTAGATAATTTAGAATTATTCCCCCCTTACACTTGTCACCATTTCCTAAGTTGCACAAGTAATTCCACATTTTATTTTAATTAAATTCAATTTCCCTCACCCGTCTTAAAAGTGCTCCTTAAATCACTCCTAGTTGTCTCTTTATTCCCCTTATTCCCATTTAATGACTGACTCCTTACTAAATCTGAGTTGAGTTAAAATATGAATCTTCTTCTATTTAGACTAGTGTTAAATAGACTCTAGATACCTTTCTATGCACACACATTCTTTCATCTTTATTCCTTTCTTATCTTAAATTCCAATTTGGTATTTTCTTGCACATATGTGTATTAAATCAATCTTTAGGTTTATTTCATTTTTTTTTTAATTTCTTAATTTGATTTACCTCATTCCTAATTTTATTTAGTTAATAAATTTAGTTTTAGTCTTCTTACCAACTTAGGATTAATTTTTGAATAGGCTTAGACTTTCAATTGGGGATGTACAATTAACAATTTCAATTCTTAATTAATTAATTAAATCTGGCAATGTTTAAGGATTTTACAAGGTTTAATTATTCTCTCAATGTTTTCTTTTCCACCTAGATTCATTGACTCAAGCGTTACTTTCGTGATGTGTCCTTCAAGACGCACTCTATGCTCCAAGGGTACCACTTGCCCTTGACTGGTTTTGGTAGTTGTCCAACCCTTGGAGTCAACACTCCATTAAGGCAACCTTGTGAAAGACTAAGGGCTTCTAAGGAATAAGGACCATGGCTTATTGCGTTCCCTTTATAAATATTCATGAGCGATTGTCTCATTCTTCCCTCACAGAATCGTGGACCTCTCGAACTAGGTAATCGTTAACCTACAATTCAAGCCATGATGGGAGTCCTAGTAGGTTGTGACAGGGACTCTGCCTCTCTCTCAATATCTGGTCTATGTGCATGTCCCCTTTACTCATTATGTGAGTCATATTAAGAAGCATTCGTAATCCTACATCCATCAACGAAATATTGTCAATGATCCATATACAAAAATCATACTATAATCGATCATATGTCACATATGCATAAATGATATACTCAAACCAATACAATCCACTCCTTGACTCAATCCAGATTCCAAGGAGGTCCATTGATGCCCTCAACACCCAAAATCCATCAAGTGTCCCGCACAATCAGGGAAACTCTTCAATAGCATCTTTCAATACACATATATCAATAACATAAAAATCATAATCCATCAACACAATCATAAAAATCCATAAGCGAAACAATAACCATGTACTATAACCGGATCACTTGCATGCAAGTGTCTTCAAAGAATAAGTCGACAACATGTGCTCGCAAGAGAGGGATGTTACATAAATAAAATAATATATTTACCAGAATTCCTCCAGGAGTGTCCCGTGCAGAGAAAAAATATTAAAGATATGAAGCTTGACGCAATTCATTCCTTTGCATAGAAGAGAAAGGAATTCCAAACTTCCCATTTCTCATGTGCCCGACTGGAAATTCACATTCTTTTAATATATACTTTATCAACTTATTATCCAAATTGTTAAAATATTTAACTGGTAACTTTGGAATTTACCAAAGATTACCAGTCTTTACCATTCATTCAAATTCGTCCAAAAAACATATAATTATATAAATACATATAAATTTGGAAAAAAATTGTTTTTTTAAATTCTTTACCACAATATTGCATTTCTTGGAGGTAAAATCCTCCATGGTAAAACTATGTTTTTACCAAAAATTACTATTCTCCCACTTTTATGCAATTCTTTGTTATTTTCAGGGAATAGTTACTATTTCCAATTCTTTCCCCTTTGGACATTAATTTACTGTGTAATTCATGGTAGCAATTCCTTTCTTACAATATATTCATGAAACTTAATTAATCACAATGCATTAAATTCTAAGTTTCATTTTATTTCCAATTAAGAACTTGAATTATCATTTTTCATTCTTTTCTTATTATTTATTTTAAAATAATTTTCCTCTCTTTAATATTTGGCTTATTTTATTAATTCCAAACATGGGTCTTAACTACATGACCTTCAAGTTTCTAATAGAAATTGCATTTTCCTAATGACCAAGTCGATCTATGAGGAATTTAATGGTTTGACCTTATTGATACTTGGGGATTTGTCCACATAAATTGTTTTGAGCGTCCAACCAACACTATGCTCATACTTTGACTGGCAAACATTTACTAACAAGCTCTCTTTCCAAACAAATATAGGTAGAAAAGCAACACAAAACATGTTTTCCTAGGTCATATTTCAAATACACAGTCATCCAAATAATTAGAGTGTCATTTACACTATTTTAATAAGAAGACAAAATATTCAAATAACTAGTACATGAATTTCATAATATTTAGTAAACTTTCCATGGCATTACAAGGTACAAAAAACACTTATCTAAAATTAAAAAATGGTTGGAAATTGTTGACGGGTGTGCCACTTTCCACCCAACCATAGGCACAACTGCTCTTCGTGTTTTCTTATCTAACCACACCCTAGCTAGAGTATGATGCCATGAGAGGAAGTTCTTTCTACTTAGCAAATGAGAAAAGATGAAGGCCACTCTCTTTCACCTAGAGGAACTCAACAAACCAAGTCTTCAATCCACCAAGCAAGGGTGTTTCTCTTTCCACAAAGAGCTTTAGAAACTTTCATACACACCAAAATCAAGACCTTTCAATGCCCAAAAATCCTTCAGTTCCATCCCCTCTTAGTTCCTTTGTGATTTCTCAACCAATCACTAAAATTTTGTAGCCCTATTTATTAGCTTGATTTGAAGACAATTGCCAATGATTCTTGCACCCACAAAATGTGTTTCTTCACATCTCCATGTTCTTCTAAGAACCAGAGGAGTTTCTCACACTCTCTCCACTTAGAATTGGTCCCTAGAGTCAATTGTGTGTATCGTCCTCTCTCTACCCATGATTTTACTCATTTTTATTTCCTTCTACAACAAGATTTCATGGGTCAAAGCCCTCAATTCGTGGGTCAGATCAGAAAATTACAGATGGGTATTATGCCCATACTTTCATTGATTTCTGTGGAGGGCTACCCAACTACCATATTGTCTGGTGAATTTAATTTTTCCAGGATAGAGGAATTTTTTGGGTCTGAGCAGTTTTAAATATAATAGAGTAATACCTGACAATGGTCATCCAAACCAGTAATGGTTCCCCTTCAATATTCCCTATCATGACATCCTAATCTGTATAGGCAACACCTTCAACAAATATTCATCATTTTCATTTTTACATTAATAACATAAATGTTCACTTTACCTTCTTTAGCAAAGGTTTTGTATTTCCCCAAAATCCACACATAACAAATTTTTCCATAGTCTTCTAGCATGAATATAATTATATTTACAAGCTGAGGGAAATAGTGGATTTACATGGAACAAGCTATGAGGATATATTCTATTTCAACATATCCTAGGAATAATTGTATTGCATCATATGTCACATCTCCACAGTTAGTACAATTTCAGAAACAAGTAATAATGCTCACACAATAGATTCAACAACTAATTAAAGTAAAGGAAGGAAGAGAAAACATGTGGTGCACAATTTTCAAATTGGAAGGGTATAATGTGAATGAATGCACAATACTTAAAGGAGGATTTTCACAGGGGCCTCCAACTATCCCATTCCTTGGAACACATTCATGCAAAGTTGCGCAAGGGTATTCATCTATTCCTTTTCAAAATACATAAGTAAGAGATTATTATGAAATTTCTAGAGGGTATGGGAACCCTCCAAAAAAATATGTTGTCATAGAAAAATACTCCTTGGTTTTTGTTAATGCACACAATTGGGCTCTCAAGATTTAGTAAAAAGAACGGAAAATACCTCATTTTAGGTGGAAGATAACTCCCAACCATAAGGTCGAGGAGGTAGAGACCAAGGAGAAGGGCATTGATGAGGTAGAGTTGGTTTAAGGTCTAGGACAATTCAAAGTTATAATGATGAAAAATTGGGCCAGATATTCTAATATTTCCACTCCATCAATGACCAAGGTTTAGCCATTGCAAATCCACACAACATTCTACCGATGACTGCCCTGATTTGATTAAGAATTGGGAAGTATGCACAAGGTAACGGGCTGTGAACTTGGTGAATTATGATCCTAGGTTAATCAATGAAGGAAAAAAACCCATAATAAATATGGTGATGAGAGGAGGCATTTATACTAGAGTAGGTAGTAGAAATCTAGAGCAGTTTAGTATTAAAAAATCCAGTCGAGGAGCACCAAAGTTTGAAGCAATGCAATAGAAATCCTTCTTGTAGGAATCCATTGAAATGTTGTGTTAGCGACGTCATTTTTTCAGTTAGATTCTGTCTTATTCGGGTCAGAGTCCGTGTGTCAAAGAGTTTAAGGTCAGGTACCGAAAAGTGAATGACTCGAAGTTAGCAAGTGGCAGATTAGCCCTTGGAGTCAGGAAGGGATGTTAGAACCAAAACATGTGTAAGGGGTAAAGGTATTTTCCTAAAGAGTTGGGTCCTGTCGGAAGAGAATGTCTTACATGCCTAAGGTCGATGCAATTTGTTAAATGGATTTTTCATTGGCAGGCAAAGTGACCATCATCAACTCATGATAAAGTCGAAAAGAATGAAAAATCACGACGATCATATAACATATGCTTTACAGCTATTATCATCTATGCTTCTTACACTCTGAAGTGTACCAGTCGTGCGAATGTACTGTGAAAATCTTCAATCTTGATTTGAAACCTCCAGTCGCCATGGATTCAGTGTCCCCCGACACGTTTCCATGTCTCGCCCGCCTGATTATAAATTATGAGCGCTTTGCATGCATTTTGTTCATTAGTCAAGTTTACGCATTGCCTATAATTATTCTCACAAGCCCAGGTCAATTGAGATTACCGCCTTTGGCTTGCGCCAAATCCACTGCGCACAGAAAAATATGCGTTGCACCATGACGAAACCCTCGAACATAAGGAAGGGCGTGCGAAGTGGTAGGAATGTTGGGCCTGAGCCTCAAATCTTGACATTGGTCAACAAAGATCCAGAGGTCAGGGCTTATTTTGAGCAGGTTGGATGCATGACCTTTTGTAGAAAAATCCAAGGATTCAACATGAAACTAGCGGAGCAGTTCGCACTCAGGTTCAACATGTCCTATGCGGTAATTGCAGGTGTCAGTTTCTAGGTGACATAGGAAACTCTGTCAGCCATGAAAAATATCCCTTCGCATGGTTAAAGGTGGTTTAAAGGCATGCCTTTGGACGCGCAGTGTTACGAAGACTTCATCAAGCGAGACTGTTTAGGTGGGAAAGTCAAAACGGACATTCCAAGTTGATATTTGCAGGGGCCCTTTCATAAACTCATGGAAGTAATCAAGAAATATTTCACTTGTGAGGGAAGGTTTGACATAATACATTCACATCAAATTAGATTGTTGAGGCACTTCATAGGGAGGATACCACTAAATATGCCCTTTTTCTTGCACCAAATCCTCCGAGAAATGACAGAAAACACCCGAACTAAAGCAGACCAGCCGAAGAGGAAAATATTTCATGTCTCGTTGATTAAATTATTGATGGAAGAGGAGTTAAGGTGATTGGGAAATAATTGGGATTCATTTTTACTTGTAGTAGGCATCCCCAAGGATCCAAAATGATATTTCCCTCTACCTGCAAAAATGATAACATTGCACCCCATGGAGGTTGAAGTAGGAAGGATATTGAAAGCCCTATCCCCCCAACAACCAATACCCTAGAGAAGGGGCAGGCCAAGGAAAAACAAGGAAGCTGGGGAGACCCGAGTCCCGAGTCTTCCATGCATAAAGTCAATGTCAAAGTTACTCATGCATGTTATTGATTGGAGCTCGTCGAGAAGGTACAGGATTGATAAATATGGGGCATGGAAGGACACGGTATAGATGTTCATAGTGCTTAGCTAATTTGAAACAAGCACATATAAGCTATTGCTATGCTATCACAGGGAAAACATAGAGATGGAGACAACAATTGTAACCAAATGCCCTCAGTATCAACATCACAGGGCCATGAGGGAAACGTGACTTGGATAAAGAAACAGCTCAAGGAAGCACAAGACCGCGATCATACAAGCGCATGAAACACATGATTGTCCAGGAAGAAAGGAATGAAACACTTGGGAATGTGGAGGCTGACCATGGAGAAAGTTGAACGACTCGGTAACCACCTTGAGAAGAAGCTAAAGAGGTGAGGGTTACGCAAAGGCAAGTGATGAACAAAATCGCTATTGCTATGCTATACGAGGAAAACATAGAGATGAGACAACAATTAGCAACAAATACCCTCGAAGTATCAACATCACAAGGCCGCGAGGGAAACACGACTTGGCTCAAGAGATAGCTCACGGAAGCACAAGACACGATCATACAACTGCATGAAACACATATGGTGTCGGAAGAAAGGAATGAGAAACACTTCAGGGAATGTGAACTGACCATGGAGAAAGTTGGCGCGGCTTTGGCCAACACGCAGAAGAAGCTAAAAGGGAATGAGGTTCTGCAAAGGCAAGTGATGAACCAAAAAATATTGTTTAAAGGTGTTAAATCTAGCCCAGAGTTTAAAGTTATATCTTGTACAGAGACAAAGTCTCCAGAGAGATCCCTCTCCAGGTCTGAAGGGATAGTTTCGGGCCTCAAAGTTGGTTTGTATGTTTCCTCTGTCATTCATTTTCACAACCAAATGAAGTTTATAGAGTGCTAACATTCTGGCATTGTTGCCAGGTATCGAATTGAATAAATTTTCCCTAGGAGAATGACTAAAGTTATAGTTTTGACCCCTAAGGGTAACAATGGGGAAAACATCTATATTAACTTAAACCTTTACCCTAGTGACTCCAGTGAAAGAGACTAGTACCACATGGTAGCGCCATTCAGAAACCCTATCTCTGAAGACCATTTATACCAAAGCCAATCTTGACCCGAAGCCCATAGAGACTATGTATGATCCCAGGATACTTCTACACAGGGTAAGGGAGAAGGCGCAAGACCCATTCTACTACCTAGACATAAAATTGTCTTTTCCCAAGGGGCACAAAGCATTGACAACCTCAAGTTTTATGCCTTGTTTGAAAAAACTTTATTCAGGTCTAAATCAAAAACCATCTTGGAGAATATAGTTTTTGACGAGGAGAGGTTTCGATCTCTAATCCTGCAAGTTGCAAATCCCGCTCAAAACATCCCCCAAATCCCAAACCCCCTTAGAGAAATGGTCGCCATATTCACCCCCCTTGTTCTACCAACCCAACTGCATGATTTTCCCCAGAACTATAGTTAGAGGATCAGGCTCTACGACACTGAATGAAATGTTTCATCCCAAAAGAATATGGATTGGTTCAATGATTTCTTTGACCTAGAAGAGGTAGACCATGCAGATGCAAAAATGAGGTTGTTTTTGTAGAGTCTTTCGGGGGAGGTGAGAAAGTGGTTCAAATCCCTCCCAACAACTAGCATTCAATACTTCGTCGCGTTTGAAACGTCTTTCATTACTAGGCGTGGAGACAAAAATAATCCTTTGCAGCTGCTGACACAATATAACAATATGAAGAGAGCATCGGATGATACGGAGAAAGATTTCTTGACCCGTTTCATGAGGGTTTACAACTCGATTCCTGTGGAAGTCCAGATACCTCCTAGGGCTACACAAATGTGATACGCCGACTCCTTTGACAATGATTTCTCCTTGCTGTTAAGGGAGAGAAGATATGCAAATTTAGATGCTATTATGAGCAATGAAATTGATGTCGAGGTAAAACTCGATGGCGTTGGGAAAGATAAAACAAAGTTTCAACAGAGGCGGGAGGAAACCCCAAGGGGATGCACAACCATCAACTTCTCGACCCTCAGAGGAAAATTTTGACTTGATGATGAAAATGATGGAGAAACTGATGGAAAGGATGTCGATGGGAAACAAACCCACTGCTCGAGAGCATCATGACCCCCAGCACAAGAATCAAAATCCTATAAGAGTTATGGTCCCACATATCAGGTAGAGAGAACAAAGGGACCAGGCAGGCTAGAAGATAAGGCCCCTGTTCCAAAAAAATTACGCGGATGAAGATTTTGATCAGATGTTCGAGGATCAAATGCATTGTTGCGACGACAAGGAAACGCGCATGTTTTTTACGAAGGGAGAGAATGATCGATAGATGAGTGAAAATGATGACATTATGCTAGAGATAGTGTTGAAATAATGTAACTGCAAAGAGCATTCTTATTATTTTGTTATTGGATTAAATCCCCATTGTGGATTAATCATGTCATTATTATTATTTTTATTATTAGATTAATCCCCATTGAGGATTAATCAAGTCTGTAATTGTA
>SNQJ01S0068780.1:0-15535 GCA_010110895.2 Picea sitchensis | reverse complement strand
CTGGGTTTTCTTCCCCTAGAGGGTTTCCCAGGATAAATGTTGTGTCTCTTGTGGATGTGTATTTCTCAGTGATCTTGTTCTTATTATGCTCTTATCTTATGAAATGCAAAGAACTATAATAATGGCATAAACATTAACATATAGATGACACGTTGTCTTGGGAAATGAAGGAATTCGAGAAAGGTTATCACAATGCCATCATGTAGTTCCAAAATAAATACAACCTCAAGAGAAAAAAGGCATCCACGGAGCCTCAGCAGACAAATCCCATAAGAGAGTGTCAACAGACGAATCCCATAAGGAAAACTCTGACAGATATCCCTTCCACAAGCTAACTGAGGAAAGACAACCCGACCAAGGATGCGACAGAAAAGGAAAAGTCAAAGGAGGAAGTTCCAAGGAGAGCACCAGAAACAAGCCGAGAGACATGCGTCAAGGAGGTAGAAAAATTCTCTCGCATTTTTAATTTTGAGAATGAAATGGCCAAGATTAAAATCTCCATCCCTTTCAACAAACTCATCAAGAAAGGAGAATATCGGGATCAGATTATTAAAATGATAAATATGGGGGGAACTCTCGACACTTTGAACATCCACGATGATCACCCTGCCATTTTGTTCTGTCTATGCATGGGAGAGACAGTCGATACTGAGGACATTCCCCCATTCTATGTCAGTCTCAAGGTCCACAATATGACCTTGCTTAACAACATGCTGGATTTGGGTGCGTCGCAAAAATTTCATGCCCAAATTGATCATGGATGAGTTGGGCTTGGACATCACCAGGCCCTATAAGGATCTTTTTTCTTTCGATTCAAGGAAAGTGAAATGTTTGAGTCTGATCAAATATTTGGTTGTGTCGCTAGCCCAAATCCCTTCTAAGAATCTGGTTATGGATGTGGTCGTGGCCGACATACCCCCTAAGTTTGGCATGCTATTATCCAGGTCATGGGCCGCGAAATTGAAGGAAACTCTGCAAATGGACATGTCGCACGCCACCATCACTGTTTTCGTCCAGGATAGACGGTTATACAGAGAAGTATTTCTGAAATACATGGTGAGAAGTTAGACGCAACCGAATAACCACCCTATATACTCCGTCGACACTGAGATAGGTGCCTCCGAGCTCATTATAAACCAAGTGAAAGGGATATATCAATCCAATCACCCTAGACTGAGAGCGTACATAAACCTAGTGTTGGACCTCCTCGAAGAATTCTTGGAGTATAATTTATCGGACATCTCGAGGGGGCAGAATCAAATTGTGGATTCCTTGGCCAGCTCAGCCTCAGTTTTTAAAATTCCCATTTTTCCAAACAGAAAGTATGAGATCAAATTCAAACACAGGTCAACGATGCCCGATAATATCAAGTATTGGCAGGTGTTTGAGAATGAAGAACAGGTGGAGATATTTCTCCAGATGAGCGACGAGTTCGCTAGTATAAACATTGATGACGAGTGTTGTTGGTATGAAGATGAAAGAGAAGATGCACACAATGATGATGACCCTCTCTAGAACCAGATAGTTGGAAGGGACATAGTACAGCTAAAGAATAATATCATCCCAAAAGGATTAGTTTCGTTGGAAAATATTTTTGATGAAAACGACGTGGCTAGAAATCCAAAGATCACTAAAAACGACGAGGATGTCAAGGATTGTAATACCGGGACCCGGGAGAATATGAAGATAATCAAATTATCAAAGATGCTCAGTCCAGAGCTCAAACAAGACTACATCAAGCTCATGAAGTATTTTCTTGACGTCTTCACTTGGAGTTATGATGACTTGAAAGTTTATGACACTAAAGTGATTCAACACATCATTCCCCTCAAAGAATACCAAAAGCCTTTCAATCAAAAGATGAGATGGATAAATCCACTTCTTTTTTCGTTAGTCGAAAAGGAGGTAAAGAAACTTTTCGAAGACAAAATTATCATTTCTTTAAGGTTTTCAAAATGGGTTGCAAATCTGGTGCTTGTAAGGAAAAAGAGTGGTGAAATAAGGTTGTGCGTCGATTTTTGGAATTTGAACAAAGTATCCCTCAAGGAAAACTACCCACTCCTGAAGATGGACTATATCCTGCAAAAGGTAGTTGGGTCCCAGAATATGTCTATGATGGATGGATTTTCAGGTTACAATCAGGTCATGGTACACCCCGATGACTGGGAAAACACATCTTTCACGACACCATGGGGGACGTTCATGTACGCTAATATTCTTTTCAGCCTGATGAATGCCGGAGATACTTTCCAGCGGGCGATGGATATAGAATTTTCTGAGGAAAAGGAAAAATTTATCGTGATCTATCTGGACGACATCACAGTGTACTCCGACTCCAATGAACAACACCTCAAGAATTTGAAGAAAGTTTTCCAAAAGTGCAGGAAGTTCGACATATCTTTGAATTCGAAAAAATCACATTTCGAAATGCAAGAGGGGAAACTGTTGGGGCACATCATCTCAAAAGAAGGTATAAAGGTAGACCTCAACAGGTTTGAAGGAATCCTGAAAAATGAACACTCTGCGCAACAAGAAGGAGGTGCAATCCTTCCTGGGAAAGGTGAATTTCTTGAGAAGATTCATCCCGAACCTGGAAGAAATTATAAAACATATCACTTGCATGCTCAGAAAGAGGAACAAGATCAAATGGAACCCCAAAGATAGAAAATAATTTGAAGACATCAATATAGCGCTGACCAAAGCTCCTGTGTTGGCCAGCTCAGACTTCACGAAGGACTTCATCTTGTTCTCATTCACCTCAGAGCATACCATTGTTGGTGTATTGTTACAGAAAGACGACCAGAACTTTGAGAATCCTATAGCCTACTTCAGTAGGACGCTAAGGGATTCTCCACTGAGGTATGACATTACAGAGAAATAAGCATACGCCTTAGTGAAATCCCTAAAGGATTTCATAACTTACATATTACACTCCCACGTTATTGCTTGCGTGCCCAACAACTCAGTCAAGGATATCCTAACTCAACCTGACACTAAGGGAACAAGAGGTAAGTGGATCGCGACCATGTTGGAATAAAATATTGAAATCAATCCCACAAAGATGATCAAGGCACAGGACCTCACAAAGCTGATGGTGCAATCGAACTTTGACGTCCTAGGAATCAACTTCATCATTGATTTGTCAGAGAATCCTCAAGAAGAAATAACCACACAGGTGGCTCAGAAGTTCATCGATTCACCTTGGTATACGGATATCATTTATGTGTTGAGGAATATGCAAGCTCCTCCAGGGTTAAGTAATACCAAGGCCAGATTCTTAAATCTCAAAGCTACTAAGTTCTGCATCTTGGATAACTCACTGTATTGGAAAGATCTAGGAGGAATACTATTGAGATGCATAATAGAAGATGACGCGGAACAGGCCATCAGAGAATTCCACGAAGGATATTGCAGGGGACATCACTACTAGAAAACCACTGCGCATAAAATTTTTAGAGCGGGTTACTATTGGCCCACCATATTCGTAGACGTGTACAAATAATTTTCAAGTTGCCATGAATGTCATATTTTTGATGGAAGGAGAAAGCTGCAACCCCTGTCACTGAAATCAATCTCGGTCGAAGTGTCGTTCATGCAATGGGGCATGGAATTCATAGGAGAGATACATCTGCCATCCTCGATGAAACACGGATGGACACTTACATCCATTGATTACTTCACAAAATGGATCGAAGCAGTTCCAACAAAGCAGACTACTGACATGGTCATCATTCAGTTCCTAAAAACTAACATCCTGTCTAGGTTCGGGTGCCCTATCAATATCATCATAGATAACACAGTCTCATTTAAGTCTAAGAAAATGGAGAAGTTTTGCAAGGATTACAACATAACCCTGGGACATTCTACAACATATTACCCACAAGGTAATGGGTTAGCATAATCGTCTAATAAGAGCTTAACCAGGATCATTAAAATACTCTTGCAAGACAACAAGAAGGCCTGGCACAAGAAACTTATTTACGCGTTATGGGTGGACATAGTCACTACCAAGAAGACCATCTCCACGTCACCATTCCAAATTGTGTATGGCGCAGACGCGATTTTCCCTACCTCACTGAGATTTCCTGTCAAGAAGTTTTTGCAAGAGCAAGAGGTCGAGCTAGATGATACACAGAGAAGCATAAATCAGTTGATTCACACACAACAAATGAGGGAGCAGGTCTACAACCAATTGCAGCTTCACCAGGACGGGATGAAGAAAACTTTCAACAAGCACTCTAAACATGAGGAATTTCAAGTGGAGGATCTAGTGCTAAAGTGGGACACGAGAAATGAAGATAAGGGAAAGCACGAAAAATTTGAGCATCTTTGGACGAGCCCTTTCAAAATCTACACGTACCATGGGAACAACACATATATGTTAGAAGAACTTAATGGAGAGTCCACTAGTTGGGGACCTATAAATGATAGGTTCCTCAAACACTATATGGTGCAGTAAAGTCCGTTTAAGTCTCATGTCATTGTAAATAGTCATTTTATTTTTTGTTTTTTGTTTTCAAAGAAGGCCTTTTCGAGTCAATGTGTCAGCAGAAAATTGAAGCCTGGAGTGAAGTCCCTGAGTTTATGTTGAGTCTGGTCGAAACTGTGTCAAGAAGGTTTAGGTTGCATTTTTTGTTTTATGTTGTGTCAGAGTCTAGAAGTCAAATAAGGCCCAATGGTCAGGCACCTGGTTTGGTGTTCTTTGCCACCTCACTGGGAGGATAGCAATCCCCGTTGGAGCCAACTATTAGCACCATCCTTTTTTAGTTAGATTCAGTCTTAGTTGGGTCAAAGTCTATGTATCAAAGAGTGTGAGGTCAGTTACTGAAAAGTGGATGGGTCGAAGTCAACAAGTGGTCGGTTGGCCCTTGGAGTCGGGAAGGGATGTTAGAACCAAAACATGTGTAAGGGGTAAAGGTATTTTCCCAAAGAGTCGGGTCCTGTCAAAAGAGAAGTTCTTACATGCCTAAGGTTGAGGCAAGTTGTTAAATGGAAGTCGCATTGATAGGAAAAGTGACCATCATCATCTCATGATGAAGTCAAAAAGAACGAAAAATCATGGTTCTTGTATCACATACACTCTGCAGCTCTTATCAACTATACTTCTCCATGGATTCAATGTCCCCTAGTACATTTCCATTTCTCGCCCGCCCAATTATAAATTTTGAGCGCTCTGCATGCGTTATGTTCATTAGTCAAGTTTATGCATCACCTGTAATTCTTCTTGCAAGCCCAGGTCAATTGAGATTACCTCCTTTGGCTCGCGCCAAATCCACTGCGCGGAAAACAAATACGCATTACGCCATAATGACACCCCCAAACATAAGGAATGGTGCACAGAGTGGCAGAAATGTTGGGCCTGAGCCTTAAAGCTTGACTTTTGTTAGCTAAGATCCGGAGGTCAGGGCATCTTTTGAGCAGGTCGGATGCATGACCTTTTGCAGAAAAATCCAAGGATTTAACATGAAACTAGCGGAGCAGTTTTCAATCAGGTTCGACATGTCCCACACGGTAATTGTAGGTGTCACTTTTCAGGTGAAAGAGGAAACTATTTCGACCACGAAAAATATCCCTTTGCACGATGAAAGGTGGTTTAAAGGAATGCCTTTGGATGCACAGTGTTACAAAGACTTCATCAAGCGAGACTGTTTAGGTGGGAAAGTTGAAACGAGCATTCCAAGTAGATATTTGCAGGGGCCCTTTCGAAAACTCATGGAAGTAATCAAGAAATATTTCACCTGTGAGGGAAGGTTTGAAAGAATACATTCGCATCACATTATATTGTTGATGCACTTCACAAGGAGGAGACTGCTAAATATTCCCTTTTTCTTGCACCAAAGCCTCCAAGAAATGGCAGACCATGCCCGAGATGAATATTAAAATATCGTATGTATCACTGATTAAATTGTTGATGGTGGAGGAGTTAAGGAAATTGGGAAATACCTAGGATTCGTTTCTACTTGCAGTAGGCATCCCCAAGGATTCAAAAAGATATTTCCCTCTACCGGCGGAAAACACAACATCACACCACGCGGAGGCTGAAGTAGGAAGGACGTTGGAAGCCATTTGCCCCCAACAACAAATACCTCAGAGAAGGGGTAGGCCAAGGAAAAACAAGGAAGCTGGGGAGACCCAAGTCCCGAGCGAGCTGTCCAAAAAGTAAGTCGCCGAAGAGTTACTCATGCGCACTATTCATCTAGAGCCCATCGAAGGTACAAGTCAAGAAAGCTGGGGCAGAAGGAGGAGGACGAAAACTGAAGGCACATATGTTCGTGAGCCGTCGCAACAGCTGAAGCAAGCACAACTCGCTATTTTTGAGATATACCAGGAAAATATAGACAACATTTAGCAACAGAGAGCCTCAAAGTATCAACATCACAAGGCTACGAGGGAAACACAACTTGGCTCAAGAGATAGCTCAGGGAAGTGCAGGACACAATCATACAACTGCATGAAACACATATGGTATCAGAAGAAAGGAATGTGAAACACTTCAGAGAATGTGAACTGGCCATGGAGAAATTTCGCGTGGCTCTGGCCAGCGCGCAAAAGAAGTTGAAAGGGAACGTGGTTCTGCAAAGGCAAGTGATGAACCTGAAGAGATGAAACTAGTCTCTCAGTAGGAAACTTTGAGTATCAAAACTACAAATGAGACCAGAAGCATGATCGACTGACTCCGTTTTTGTCTCCTCTGACGTGGCGCATACTTGGACTTTGACAGATACCCGTGCGGAAAACATACGATGTGCAACAATGGAATCTCATCCATTGCAAAGGATAGGTGTACGCTATATGTGTGACAGTTTGAAGAAAGGAATTGTTCCCTAGCTGGGGTCATCATTTTGGAGGCACCTGCAATAATCTGCAATCACCCACCACATGCTCGCACCAACAAACGATTGCGCGATAGAGATCAAGGTCGTTACAATGTATGACAGGAGTCTGATAAAACACTTGATCGTCCAGATGCCCTGTCAAAGGAAAGCATCGACACATCACTCTCTAACGACGATATCTTGTTGATGACTGAAACGATGATGAAAAGACGAGCGACTATGATGCAACCGAGTACAATCGGTTTCTATTTTTAAAATGCCATTCAAAGAGCCATCTGATAGAGAGTAGTCGAAACCTAGTTTGTATGGATAATAGTTAGAGTGAAGGGTAGCCCAAGCAACACACCCTTGTCTATATATTACATCTTTTCAATGTAAGCCGGGTTGGTTGGAAAAACAATGTATACAGTGACTATTGATTGTAGTTTTTTGATCCAATTGAAATTTAATGAGAAAGTCCTAAAGATTTGATGAAAAGATTCTAATGGTGGCAGTCTGATGTATTGTATTATTTCTTTGCGTACATACTTTCCATTGTTCTTTGTTTTCACATCTGTATTTTTGTATAAATCAGAATGTGATTTCGAGTCTAGAATTCACCATGTGGTGCTCTAGATTCATGCCATTTGGATGACTATGTTTCTTCTAAGAGAACTCTAAATTCATCCCCAGCGGTGTTCCGACTTGCTTCATGTGTTTTTCTCTCACCACACACAACAATTTTTAACTGAAAGACTGTTTCTCATTTAGTCTTTATCCTCTCGAGTTCGGTCACCGAGTCATTTGTTTCTATCGTTTTCTTAAATTGACTCCATATCCCAAGGTATTTCTTTMTTTCACTAGTAGAACCAGAAAATGTTGTTTAAAGGTGTTAAATCTAGCCCAGATTTTAAAGTTATATCCTGTATAGAGACAAAGTCTCCAGAGAGATCCCTCTCCAGGTCTGAAGGGCTAGTTTCGGGCCTCAAAGTTGGTTTGTAGGTTGCCTATGTCATTATTTTTCTCAGCTGAATGAAGTTTACATAGCGCTAACATGTTGGAGAATGAAAATGGAACCACAACTTCAGAAGTCATGAAAATACCTACAGGTCAATTTCCAAAATCTCCAAATATAAGATGGAGTTACAAATACCTCCACTTGTTGGAGATAGAGGTTGTTTAGTTGAGATTGTATGGGAGTGTTTTCAAGTTTTTTATTAGATCATGGAGGATGAAAAATTGACCAATAATTTACGGACTTCCATACAATAGTTGGTTGGACATAGAAATGATGAATCTACTCCCATTGCTACTAATCTCCCGAAATACATTCATATAGGATTAAGAGGAGGAAGATAAAAATATAAATAGATTTCAAGTTGGATGCTCATGTTTATGAGTATGATATTAAAGATGTGATTATATATTTGGTTCATACGTTGATATTTTTCCTAAGAAATCATGGGAGATGATGGGTTTCCCAATTCAATTTATCTTTTCTAATTTGTATTTCATATTTCCCATTGGGTGGTTGGAAAATGTGGAGGTAAATCTTGAAGGGGTCGAAGTAGTTGTAGGCTTCGAAGTTATTAAGATCATGGATGAGAGGGATCCATATGTTTTCTTATTTGGGATCAAGTGGACTTTGATAATAGTGTTTTAATTGATATAAAGAAGGACACGATGAATTTTGAAGGAGATGGTACCAAGGTAGTACAACCTTTAGATCCATACCTAGTCCCTCAATACATTAAACCCACACATTATTATTTTCAATACATTATATATATATATATATATATATATATATATATATCAAATTTTTATCAAAATTTTAATCTAACAATGGGAAAGAGGGAAGATTATTTCAAACTTAATGTAAATGGATTAGTTAGATAATAGAGCATTCACTCTTTTAAGAGTGATTTTGATGGAGTTATGTACAATTGGTAGGATTTCAACCATGAGCTTTCAACTTGGCAATGTTCTTCAATAAATAGTGTTCAATAGATTGGGACACAACTTATAGACCCTCCTATTTATGACAGGACTAGCGATGTTGAATTTTTTTTAGATGCCATGAATTACATAGTTTCATAATAGTAGAGGGTACTAGAATTAAATGTTGTGTTAAGGGATACCCTTTCCCACTAGTGGGCCATGCATACGAAAAATATCCCCACTTGTGCTTTATTGTAGCTTGTCATGCTACATAGGTTTGTTCCCTACTCCCCCCCATCCATATTTGTGTTTAATTAATGTGGAAATGGTGGAATTTATGGAACAATATCAAGTAAATGAATACCCTACTATTCACATAGATAATTGTATACATAAACGGGGTTGGGAAGGCCTTCAACGATATTATTGGGTGCATAAGTTCATGTTCGTGAGCCGTCGCAACAGCTGAAGCAAGCGCAAATCGCTATTGTTGAGCTATACCAGGAAAACAGAGAGCTAAGACAACTGTTAGCAACAAAGACCCATGAAGTATCAACATCACAAGGCCGCGAGGGAAACATGACTTGGCTCAAGATGTAGCTCAGGGAAGTGCAGGACACAATCATACAGCTGCGTGAAACACATATGGTATCAGAAGAAAGGAATGTGAAACACTTCAAGGGATGTGAACTAACCATGGAGAAATTTCAAGCGGCTCTGGCCAGCGCACAGAAGAAGATGAAAGGGAATGTGGTTCTGCAAAGGCAAGTGATGAACCTGAAAAGACAAAACTGGTCTATCAGGATAAAACTTCGATTATCAAAAATGCAAATGAGACCGAAAGCATGATCGAATGACTCCATTTTTGTCTCCTCGGATGTGGCACAGACTTCGACTCTGATAGATACCCGTGCGGAAAACATACGATGCACAACGATGGAATCTCATCCATTTCAAAGGAAAGGTGTATGCTAGAATGAGAAAATTTGAAGAAAGACATTGTTCCCTAGCTGGGGTCATCATTTTGGAGGCACCTACAACGATCTGTAGTCACCCACCACATGCTCACACCAGCAAATGATCGCGTGACAAAGATCAAGGCCGTTACAATGTGTGGTAGGAGTCTGATAGAACACTTGATCATCCAGATGCCCTGTCAAAGGAAAGCATCGACACATCACTCTCTAACGACAAGATCTTGCTAATGACTGAAACGCCGCGGAAAATACGAGCGACTATGATGCGGTTGAGTACAATCAATTTATTTTTTTAGCAAAATGCCATTTGAAGAGCCATCTGACAGAGAGTAGTTGAAACCTAGTTTCTTTGGATAGTAGTTGGAGCGCAAGGTAGCCCAAGCGACACACCCTTGTCTATATATTCCATATTTTTAATGTAAGCTAGGTTGGTTGGAAAAACAATGTAGACAATGACTATTGATTGTAGTTTTTTGATCCGATTGAAACTTAATGTAAAAGTATTGAATCTTTGATGAAAATATTCTAATGGTGGTAGTATGATGTATTGTATTCTTTCTCTGCATACGTACTTTACAGTGTTCTTTATTTTCACATTTGTATTTTTGTCTAAATCAGAACATGATTTCGAAACTAGAATTCACCGTGTGGTGCTCTAGATTCACGCCATTTAGACGACTTTGTTTCATTTAAGCAAACTCTGATTTCATCCCCAACAATGCTCCAAGTTGCTTCATGTGTTTTTCTCTCGCCACACACAACGATTTTTAACTGAAAGTTTGTTGCTCATTTAGCCTTTATCCTCTCGAGTTTAGTCACAGAGTCATTTGTTTCTATCATTTTCTTCAATCGAATCCATAGCCCAAGGTCTTTCTTTATTTCGCTAATAGAACCAGAAAATATTGTTTAAAGGTGTTAAATCTAGCCCAGAGTTTAAAGTTATATCTTGTATAGAGAGGAAGTCTCCAGAGAGAGCCCTGTCCAGGCCCGAAGGGCTAGTTTCGGGCCTCAAAGTTGGTTTGTAGGTTGCCTTTGTCATTTGTTTTCTCAACCGAACGAAGTTTACAGAGTGCTAACATGTTGGAGAATGAAAATGGAACCACAACTTTAGAAGTCATGCAAAAACCTACAGGTCAATTTCTAAAATCTCCAAATATAAGATGGAGTTACAAAGACCTCCACTTGTTGGAGATAGAGGTTGTTTAGTTGAGATTGTATGGGAGTGTTTTCAATTTTTTCTTAGATCATGGAGGATGAAAATTGACCAAGGATTTGCGGACTTCAATCCAATAGTTGGTTGGACATAGAAATGATGAATCTACTCCCATTGCTACTAATCTCCTGAAATATGTTCATATAGGATTAAGAGGAGGAAGATCAAAATATAAATAGAGTTCAAGTTGGATGCTCATGTTTATGAGTATGATGTTAAAGATGTGATTCTAGATTTGGTTCATATGTTAATATTTTTCCTAAGAAATCATGGGAGATGATGGGTTTCCCAATTCAATTTTTCTTTGCTAATTTGTATTTCATATTTCCCATTGGGTGGTTGGAAAATGTGGAGGTAAATCTTGAAGGGGTTGAAATAGTTGTAAGCTTCGAAGTTATTGAGAACATGGATGAGAGGGATCCATATATTTCCTTATTTGGGATCAAGTGGACTTTGAAAATAGTGTTGTAATTGATCTAAAGAAGGAGATGATGAATTTTGAAGGAGATGGTACCAAGGTAGTACAACCTTTAGATCCATACCTAGGCCCTTAGTACATTAAACCCACACATTATTAATTTCAATATATATATATATATATATGTCAAAATTTTAATCTAACAATGGGAAAGAGGGAAGATTATGTCAAACTTAATGTAAATGGATTAGTTAGTTAATAGAGCATTCACTCTTTTAAGAGTGCTTTTGATGGAGTTATGTACAATTGGTAGGATTTCAACCATGAGCTTTCAACTTGGCAATGTTCTTCAATAAATATTGTTCAATGGATTGGGACACAACTTATAGACCCTCCTATTTATGACAGGACTAGTGATGTTGAATTTTTTTTAGATGCCATGAACTACATAATTTCATAATAGTATAGGGTACTATAATTAAATGTTGTGTTATGGGATACCCTTTCCCACTAGTGGGCCATGCATACAAAAAATATCCCCATTTGTGCTACATTGTAACTTGTCATGCTACATAGGTTTGTTCCCTACTCCCCCCCATCCATATTTGTGTTTAATTAATGTGGAAATGGTGGAATTTATGGAACAATATCAAGGAAATGAATACCCTACTATTCACATAGATAATTGTATACATAAATTGGGTTGAGAAGGCCTTCAATGATATTATTGAGTGCATAAGTTCATGTATACATTAGGTCCTATTCCTAGGTTTTAGTATCACCATGAAGAATCTAGGAGATATACAAAAGATTGGCACATGGTTTAGGAGAACATTTTTGTTGTATTTTCCTATAATCGTAAAAATATTGATATTTCAATTTTGATTATGGTTATTAAATTATGTTCATAGATCAATTGCATAATGATTTTAATACTAGGGTTTGTTTTCAAGATCACAAGTTGGACAATTTAATGGATTTCGAAAGGAAGTTAGCTAAACCACTATATTGCAAAAACGTGGGATGGGATGAAGGAGAGGATGATGACTTGGGGGAGTTGTGGCATATTTCTTTTCAAGAATCTAAAGTTTCGAGGAAAACCTAAGAAAAAGGTGAAGGTAGTGGCACATCTAAGAAATATTACCAATATTGATACAAATAAATGTCCAAAAAATTCCTTTGTGGGTGATTATTGGGACTAGAAAAGTATGTTAAATGTTGTGTCATTGTTGATAAAATATGAGGACCTATTCACATGGAGTTTTATAGAAATGAAGGGTATCAAAGTGGAATCAAGTGATATGAAGTTTAAGTTGTCGATATATGTAAATCCCATTAAACAATGAATTTACTTCCTCAACCCAAGGGTCAAAGAAAAGTTAAGAAGGAGAATGACCACATGCTTTCCACAAATATAATTTTTATTGTGTATGAATCTGATTGGATCAAACCCATAGTGGCTCAGAGTAAGGACACTATGGATATTAGAGTATGTGTTGATTTTTTGGGCCCCAATCCAACGCATGTATGTAATACATTTCCAACTCTCTTTAATGACAAGGTGTTAAATCAAATTGTGATTAAGGAAGCCTATTCCTTCACTAATGGGTTCTCAGGTTACCACTAGGTCTGGATCACAAAATAGGATAAGAACAAGAACATTTTCACTATTGACTAGGTTTCCTTTGCCTATAATATGATTCCATTTGGATTAAAGAATGTTCCTACTATGGTTTTCTATATAGTTAGAGAAAACTTCAAAAATTATATTCATAAGTTTTTAGAAGTATACTTAGATGATTGGATAGTGTATGGGTTACTGAAAGATCACATAGCCATGTTGTGACTAATGTTTGAATGTTGTCATGTTAATCCCTAGAAAATTCCATGTGTTAAGTATAAAACCCCTTATTAATCCCTATATATTGAATTATTACATTTGTAGTGTTATATTAGTAGGTCATCTATAACCCTTCATTGTACCCTTTGTATCACACACACACACACACACACACATACCAATGAGACCTAGTCTTAGGATCATCTTATCTTATCTTGTACATTGAATATATTGTAAACAAAGGTTTCCCCTTCAAATTGGACTATTATTCATTAACAATTTATCATTTTCAAGGAATTAATTCATAACATTTGGTATTAAAGCATCAATCCTAGGGTTTTTCTTCTTCAAGCAAGTCATCTTGGCATTTTCACTATAACCTTTTTTCTTGGATTTTTCAAATAGAAAAAATTGGAGGTTACTCAAGAGACATATCACAATACGTTTGGTAAAATTTCAAGTTCTGTTTTTTTATACTTTTGAAGATATAGCCTATGGAAGTTAGGGTTTGTGACTAGTCATATTTTTTTTATTTTAGATATAAAATTATTTATATAAAGTTTCTGACTCTAAAATTTTCAAAATTCAGAGGAGACATAGTGAATTACATGTAGAAATTTTTCATAGTTTGAATCATTCTAATTTTTGACATATATCTCGTGGAAGTTGGGGTTTTTTTTCTGATCTTGAAATTAGTCTTAAAAAATACATTTTGGTATTTTTTCTATAACATTTTATCAGTGAAGGTTCAGACTAAAATTTTCAAGAGTTTAAGAATCCATATCAAAGTACTATGGGACAAAATTTTAGATTCGGAAGGGTTAAAAGTTTAGAGATATATGAGGACACAGGAAAACCATCCAGACATACTCCAAATTAGGGTTTTAAAGGTATGTAACTTACAATTGACATAAATTTTGATTGGAAGATATATTTTTGATGATTCAAAATTTGTGAAAAAAGAGGAAAAAGAAGATAATTATTGTTTTCTCACATGGCTCCAATGGTTCCTCCAAAATTTACTTCACCAGCTAAAACTCCAGAGAACTCAACCATGAATCAAGAAAAAGAGATCACAGTTTTCACCAAATTGAAAAGGTGGGAAAGAATATGAATGAAAATATGGAAAAAAAGATGAATGAAAATTGGGAACATATGGAAAATAATATGGAAGAATTACAAAATTGTATGTATGCCATGTTATTACATACACTATATGAGACTCCCTAAAGGAGATAACAAGATGCAAGGAAATCATGAAAATGTAGAAGAAATAAAGATTGAGTCCCAGAATCATGATTATTCATCACTTCAATATCCAAATCATCGAGGATTCAATGAGGAACCAAGGAACCACTTCATTTTGAAGATTGATATGAGGAAGTTTAATGGTAAAGATCCTATAACATGGATATTTCAGAAGTAGAAATTATTTGATATACACCAAGTTCCAAGCTTACAAAGGGTAACTATTGCATCCTTGTATTTAGAAAATGATCAATTTGTTTGGTATCAATGGATTTGTGAAAGAAAAAATTCTTCTATTATCTCTTCGTCCATTTTTTGCACATTAATTGATAACACATTATGGGGATATTAAGAGAAATACATTCTTTAGTCAATTGATAAATCTTCGGAAAAGAGGTACAATAAAAAAGAACATTCAACAATTCCAAAAGATCAGTTTCAGGGTAAAGAACATTCCATAGTATAATTTGTTAGATATATTTATGGGCACTTTAAAGGATAACATTCAACATGAGGTGTGTCTCTTTGAACCTAATTCCCTAGAGAAAACTTTCAGTATAGCAAGGAAAGTGGTAAAAACATTATGCTAACAACTATAGAGCGAACCATGTTCCCTCTCCTAACCTCACCCAACCGACAATGTTGAGACCTTGGAAAATAGATGAAATAAGAGCAAAGGGACTATGTTTCAATTGTGACAACAAGTACAGTAAGCGACATAAATGCAATGAGAATAAATTATTCTACATAGCTTATGAAGAGGAAGAAGATAAAGAATTGGAGCCATCACAATATCTAGATTTAGAAGAGACTACTATAACAATAACTTGTCATGCATTGGTTGGAATCAATACTCCACAAACCCTCGAGATAAAAGGATATATCAAAAAGAAAAAGGTTACAATGTTGATTGATTATGGCAGTGCTCATAACTTCATAAATTACAAATTAGCAAAAAGTCTCAATTGCTTTGTATTTCCAACGCCATAGTTTCAAGTAATGATTGCAGATGGAGGTACCATAATTTGTTTAGGGAAGTTCCCTAGTATTAAACTCAATATGGAGGATTATTTATTGGCTAGT